>CM035424.1:67923976-67941476 GCA_020310875.1 Ceratopteris richardii
CATAAGCTCTGAGTAAGAGCACTTTTGGTGTGCAGAGGTCAAAGAAGGATACCTGTGGAGGTCATTCACGCTTTGTCGTTGCTTAGGGGTTGAGATACTTCCCCATCAGTGGTATCAGAGCATTTAGGCATCTTGGAGGCATCACACACAAAGTAAGAAGACCTCTTGCAATTGGTGGTTGAAGATTTGCATCAACAAAACTTCTTGGAGGTAGCTCACATCAAGGGGGAGCTATTATACTCAAAGTTTCAAGAGCACAAGGTGTCCATCTAAGGAAAGCTTTGGATTGAGGTAACCTCAGAGCCTCATTTTCATTTTACACACATGGAGACTTCAACACTCAAATTGAAAAGCTAGACAAAGGGAACTATCAACCATGGAGATTTAGGGTCTCAAACTATCTTATGGGCAAGGGCCTTTGGGGGTTGATTAGTGGAAGTGAACCAAGACCTAGGTTGGATGAGAATCCAACCAATGACCAGAGAAGGGCCTTTAGGGAATGGAATGAAAGAGACAAGAGGGTTATCTTTATCCTTTCCCAACACATTAGCAATAGCATGATCGGCCATATCCAAGACTTGGATTCAAGCATGAAGGTATGGGAGACACTTGAAAGGCTTTATTCAACAAGCACCAAAGCAAGGAAGATCCAACTCAAGAATGAGCTCAAGAACCTTAGGAAAAGCTCAGGGAGTAGCATAAATGACTACATACTTAAGGTCAAGGAGTTATTAGATGCATTGGGATCGATTGGAAGCCACGTAGACGACGACGATCTTGTGGCTTATACTCTCAATGGTTTGAGAGATGATGAGAAGTGGAAACCCTTTACCACTTCAGTATATGTAAGGGATAATCTTCCCGATTTTGAGCAATTGGTTGCTCTCATGGTCACCGAAGAAATGAACATAGGTGGAAGTTCAACTAAAAGCAAGGATGCACAAGTTTTCTATGCAGGTAATCAAAGGGGCAAAGGAAGACGAGGACAAGGAAGGGGCAAAGGAAGGTTTGGAGGAAGGCAAGGCCACTCAAGCAATCAAGGACATGACCAAGGCACCTCATCACAAAGAGGGAGAAGAAGAACAAGAGGAAGAGGAGGACGACATCAACAAAACAGGAATCAAGATGGCGAAGGATGTTACATATGTGGCAAGTTTGGCCACTATGCTAGAGATTGCTACCAAGGAGGAAACCAAAGGAGCTATAATCAAGGTTCTTCATACAAAGGCCAAGGTAATTATGCTTCTACAAGTTCAGAAAATGACAATCTCTTGATGATGCACATGAATGGGAATTCAAGCAAAGTAGATAACACTTGGTATATTGATAGTGGATGTAGCAACCATATGAGTTGCAATTCTTCTTGGTTTACTAATCTACATGTTCCCAAAGGTATAGGACATGTAGAAACAGGTGATGATACAGCCCATGAGATCTCCCATGTTGGAGATGTAGCTTTGGATGACAAGGAGGAAGGAAAATGTCTCAAGGATGTCTTGCATGTACCTACCATCACAAAGAACTTGGTGTCTGTTGGGCAAATGGTTGAAAGAGGCTATCAAGTAAGGTTCAACAAAGGTGGATGCTTTGTGGAGAACCCTAAGCAAGGTTACAAGGTCATAGCAAGAGGAAAGAAGCAAGGGAGACTCTTCACTTTGGAGGTAAATTCTCAGTCCACTCAACATGTCTACTTCACATATGAAAACAAGAGGATTTCGGAGTTGGACTTGTGGCACAAGAGGATAGGTCACATCAACATACAAAGAATGAAGGAAATGCAATTCAAGAGGCTGGTTGAAGGTCTTCCCAACTTCCAAGGACAAGGTATGAAGCATTTATGTGAATCTTGTCAACTAGGGAACCAAGCGAGACTTCCATTCAAGAAGAGTGGCTACATAAGCCAACATCCATTGGAGTTGATACATACAGATGTGTGGGGGCCAACCAAAGAGCAATCCATTGGAGGTAACAAGTACTTTGTCACTTTTATAGATGATTGCACAAGAATGGTTTGGGTTTATTTCATAAAAAACAAATCAGATGTGTTTACATGTTTCAAAGCATTCAAGGCAATGGTAGAAAAGGAAACAGGTACATATATCAAGAAGCTAAGGTCCGATGGAGGGGGAGAATATTTCTCCAATGAGTTTTCTTATTTTTTAATGGATCAAGGCATCAAGAGGCAAGTAACATGCAGGTACACACCCCAACAAAATGGAGTAGCAGAGAGAAAGAATAGATACATTGCTGAGATCGCTAGAGCAATGCTTAATGAGATGAATGTACCTAACATGTTTTGGAGTGATGCAGCAAATACCGCCGTGTATCTTATGAATAGGGCTCCTACCTTAGGGATCCATGGCTTGACACCATATCAAGCCTATTATGGTAAGAAACCTGATCTTTCCCACTTGAAGACATTTGGATGTACTTGTTATGTACATGTGCCAAGTGAATTGAGGCACAAGCTACAACCGAAGGCAGAAAAGTGTGTGTTTCTAGGATATTCAAATGATCATAAAGGTTACAGGTGCTTCAACCCAAACACAAAGGACTTGAGGATATCAAGGGATGTAGCATTTGATGAGCTACTCCCTTGGTATAAGAAGTATGATTGTATGCAAGACTATGAGGAAGAAAAGCATGGACATGATGAAGAACAAATCGACCTACAGCTAAGCGGCCCAAGGTGTTCCATCAATGAAGATAGTTCAAGCATGAACTCACCATGGAGGGGGAGATCTGCATCAAGCTATGAAGCACAATCAATCAACAAAGGCAAAGCAACATTGGTGGAGTTGGATGAAGAAGGTAATGAAGTTGAAGATGATGAAGGACACATGATGGAGAAAGAAGCCACGTCAAAGAAAGAGATCAAGTTCCCAAGGCAAAGGAGGTTTATTCCTCCAAAAGGTGAAGAAAGGAAGTCTTCTAGAGTTAAGTATCCAACTCAAAGGTTTACTTTTGATTCATACATGGCAACACATTATGCATATATGAACAAAGTAGTAGAAGATCATGAGCCCGATTGCTATGAAGATGCAAGCAGGTACACCGAATGGAAAGAGGCAATGCAAGAAGAGATCGACACACTTGAGGAAAATCAAACATGGACTCTAGTGCCCAAGAAGGAGAACATGAAGGTAATAGGTAATAAGTGGGTGTATAAAGTAAAGAGGAATTCAAATGGATCTATTTCTAGGTTCAAAGCAAGATTGGTGGCCAAGGGTTTTGCACAAACCTATGGAGTGGACTTTGAAGAGACATTCAGCCCCGTGGCAAAGATGAGCACCATTAGGACACTCATTGCAAATGGCTGCTAGCAAAGGATGGAAGCTCTTCCAATTGGATATCAAGAATGCCTTTCTCAATGGAGACTTGGAAGAAGAGGTATACATGGAGCAACCACTAGGTTTTGTTCATAAAGAGTTACCACATCATGTTTGTAGGTTGAAGAAGGCACTTTATGGCCTAAAGCAAGCTCCAAGGGCTTGGAACCAAAGATTGGTGGACTATTTGATCAAATGTGGTTACAATCAATGCAAGGCGGATCCATCTCTCTTCATCAAACAAAGAGGATAACTTGTAGTCTACATGTGTGTGTATGTAGATGATCTTATCATTACAGGTAATGATATACAGGGCATTGAGGAGATCAAGGCAAAGCTTGGAAAGGAGTTTAGGATATCTGATCTTGGAGATCTTAGGTATTTTCTTGGCATTGAAGTTGTATACAAAGAAGAAGGTATTATGCTCATACAAAGGAAGTATATTCTAGACCTACTTGAGAGGTTTGGGATGCTACATTTTAAGCCTATTTCAAATCCCATGGAAGTTAATGTAAAGCTAAGCTCCATTGATGGAGAGCCATTAGAGGATGTAACTTTTTATCTCTCTATTGTAGGCTCTTTCAATTATGCCACAATATCTAGGCCTGACATAGCATATGGACATGTGGAGCAATAAAAGGAAGCCAAAAGCCACGAGATTCCATCAAGAAAAGTCACTCAACCACTCCCCAATTCATCTCAACTAAATCCTCCAAGTTAGGAGGCTGATTTGGAAAGGTAATTCCTAGATTTTAGGGGCACACTTCTCACTATAAAAGGAGCATGTATCCCGACTTCTTTTGGGCCATCTTCTTGGAATTTTAGCTCATGTAAAGTGAGCACTAAGTGCTGGAGTTGTGATAAGCAAGACCCTTGCTTAGGCTAGCCCCTTGCTATCTCTCTCTGTGTCTAGGCTCTGTGTGATTGATATCTCTCTCTGTGTCTAGGCTCTGTTGGAAATATTTTGCTCTGTGTTGTAAGGGCTGGTTCTCCTTCTCTATTTATCCATTTACTATGATTTTTGTGGCATTGGGTAGCTATTCAAGTGCTCTAAAGTTATCTCGAGTTTGAGATTCATTCTCTGTATAATCTCTAAGGAAAGCTTGCTGGAGTGAAGTGAGGTCTCTGCTTGACTAGCAGTTGTGAGCATTCAACTAGCTCATGTTGTAGACATTGTTTCTCTTTGTGTAAGCATCCATTTGAAGTAAAATTTGTTTTGTTGGAAAGCTCTTGGTTTCTACTACAGGTCTACAAAAGCTCACTGGAGTTCTCTGCATAAGCGCTGAGTAATAGCACTTTTGGTGTGTAGAGGTCAAAGAAGGATACCTGTGGAGGTCATTCGCGCTTCCTCGTTGCTTAGGGGTTGAGATACTTCCCCAATCATATATGTATATGTATATGTATATGTATATGTATATGTATATGTATATGTATATGTATATGTATATGTATATGTATATGTATATTTATATGTATATGTATATGTATATGTATATGTATATGTATATGTATATGTCTATGTATATGTCTATGTATATGTCTATGTGTATGTCTATGTATATGTCTATGTATATGTCTATGTATATGTATATGTATATGTATATGTATATGTATATGTATATGTATATGTATATGTATATGTATATGTATATGTATATGTATATGTATATGTATATGTATATGTATATGTATATGTATATGCATATGTATATGTGTATATGTATATGTATATGTATATGTATATGTATATGTATATGTATATGTATATGTATATGTATATGTATATGTATATGTATATGTATATGTATGTGTATATGTATATGTATATGTATATGCATATGAATGTGTATATGTATATGTATATGTATGTGTATATGTATATGTATGTGTATATGTATATGTATGTGTATATGTATATGTATATGTTTGTGTATATGTATATGTATATGTATATGTATATGTATATGTATATGTATATGTATATGTATATGTATATGTATATGTATATGTATATGTATATGTATATGTATATGTATATGTATATGTATATGTATATGTATATGTATATGTATATGTATATGTATATGTATATGTATATGTATATGTATATGTATATGTATATGTATATGTATATGTTGATGGGGGAAGTATCTCAACCCCTAAGCAACGACGAAGCGCGAATGACCTCCACAGGTATCCTTCTTTGACCTCTGCACACCAAAATTGCTCTTACTCAGAGCTTATGCAAAGAACTGCAGTGAGCTTTTGTAGACCTATAGTAGACACCAAGAGCTTTCCAACAAGACAAATTTTACTTCAAATGGATGCTTACACAAAGAGAAACAATGTCTACAACATGAGCTAGTTGAATGCTCACAACTGCTAGTCAAACAGAGACCTCACTTCACTCCAACAAGCTTTTCTCAGAGATTATACAGAGAATGAATCTCAAACTTGGGTCAACTTTAGCGCAATCTAATAGCTACCCAATGATACCAAAATCATAGCAAATGGATAAATAGAGAAGGAGAACCAGCCCTTACAACAGAGAGCAAAATATTTCCAACAGAGCCTACACACAGAGAGAGATATCAATCACACAACTTCACTAAAATGAATGTTGCTCCCAGATTACTCAGATAATGCTCCACAGAATTTGTGAGCATAAAATAGACTCTAATAGCTATCCAATGAGACAGGAATTACATCAAATGGATACAATATGAGGGTGAACCAATGCTAACAACTCAGGGGTAGAGAGTTGCAACACTGCCTGCGCACACACATAGATATGCCTACTAAAAGAAAACAAACAAGCAAGCAAGGGGCTAGCTTAAGCAAGGGGCTTGCTTATCACAACTCCAGCACTTAGTGCTCACTTTACATGAGCTAAAACTCCAAGAAGATGGCCCAAAAGAAGTCGGGATACATGCTCCTTTTATAGTGAGAAGTGTGCCCCTAAAATCTAGGAACTACCTTCCCGAATCAGCCTCCTAACTTGGAGGATTTAGTTGAGATGAATTGGGGAGTGGTTGAGTGACTTTTCTTGATGGAATCTCATGGCTTTTGGCTTCCTTTGATTGCTCCACATGTCCATAAAAGATTCCCCACGAATTTGTAGCTTGAAGATTGACTTTTAACACTCCCCCTCAAGCTTCAATTCTTCATCCTCATCCAAGCTCCTTCGTGTTGATGCTTTGCTTGAATTTTGAAATCTTCATTCCATCCAAAGCCTTTGTAAACATGTCCGCAACTTGGTCTTTGGTACCAATATGATGTAATGAAACTTCCTTGGATACCATCTTTTCTCTTATGAAGTGATAGTGCACTTCAATATGCTTGGTTCTAGCATGATAGACAGGATTCGACCAAGGCATAGACCTTGGCATACCTTGTCATCCGAGTCACCGAAGTCACCGTTGGCGCCGTTGGCTACGCGCGAGGGAGGACCTCAACGATCAAGGAATATAGAGGTTCCCGGTACTTCCCAGGAGGTCACCCATCCCAGTACTGTTCCCCCCAGAGCTCGCTTAACCGCGGCAATCTCTTGCCACTAAGCTACACTCTTGTGGTGTTTGAAGAAGGGGAAAGACTAAGGTTGGCATTACCTTGAACAAGTTTTGGTCCCTCAAAGCTTCATTTTTGCTTTTAAAGCCTATTTCTGAAGCAATTTTGGGGTGTTTTTGGAGCCATTTTGGAGTACTTTCGCACGTAGTTCTCTTCACACAGGTCCAAGAACATCAAGAAGAGTGTTCCTTGTACTTCTCAGACAATAAATATCAACCTTTGGGGCTGTATTTTCAGCCACACTCGTAAAACTACAGGTTTCTCGAGGGGTTTTCAGTTTTGGTGGGAGCAGTCGCTGCAAATTTATGCAGGTTTTTAAAGCCTAAAACATCAGAGTTGACAGACACTTGCAGGTGTTATTGGCCAGTTTTTTGGGCTGTGTATTCAGCCTTTCAGTGTCATTTTACTGCATATATTGAGCACATACACACCATGTACGCTTCTGTGGATACCGCTTATGTACGTCCATGTGGGCATTGATATAGCGGTTACGTTCTTTGCATAAAGCCTTTTACGTTTGATAAAGAGGGTCGTGGTGAGGTTTTCTTAACTGGGAGACACCCAGATGTCGGGGTCTCTTCGGTGATGCAGGTGGAAGACTTACCCAGCCTCGCCATAGGAGATGTATGATAGTTGTTCATAGGTGCTCGATAAGCCTAGTTGGCTTCTATTGGGTAACTGATTATATGCAGTGGAGTCAGTGATTCACTATGCAGGTAGACATGTTAGTACTTGCAGTTTTATGATACTTTGACACCGGTCATATGCTAATTTTGCAGAGGATACTCTGGCAAAATTTTTCCAGATTTCTGGTTTAGTCAACTATATAGTGGTCGATTTACTCCTTGATACACTTATTTGTTGGTGTTTGGACTCTTCTAGCTCCATTATCATTCTATTCAGTTCTCTACGATCATGGCATCAGAGGTCTCAGGCACATCCGGTGGATCAGGGTCTAGTGCTAGCATTCCGAGGAGGAGCTATAACTTGCAGGGCAAAGACCATTTTGAGATCCGAAAATTTGATGGCACAAACTTTGCTCTATGGAAGAATCAGATTAAAGATGTGCTGATTCAAAGAAGGCAATGGAAGCCAGTAAATGGGATTTCAAAGAAGCCTGCTGACATGGATGAAGATGATTGGGATGAGTTAGATGAAATGGCCAGGTCTACCATTCACTTGCACCTAGCAGATAATGTTTACTTTACAGTATTAGACTGTGAAAGTGCAGAGGAGCTTTGGAAGAAGTTATGCAATACATATGAAAAAGAGACGGCATCAAATAAAGTATATCTGATGAGAAAATTATACGACCTTCGTATGAAGGACACAGATAGTGTTGCTGCTCATCTAAATGAGTTTGATGACATATTCTCCCAGTTACAGGCTCAGAAAATGGATATGGACAATGAAATGAAAGCAGTATTGCTGTTATGCACCCTGCCATCATCATGGGATACATTTTGCACAGCTATTAGCAATAGTGCACCAGGTGGTAAACTCGTCTATGATGACATATGTGGAGCACTCTTGAGTGAGGAGATTCGTAGAAAATCTATGGTTGGCACTCAGAGTGGAGATGCATATAATGTTCGTGATTCTTACCAAGGAAAGAATCAACAACGTGGCAGGAGCAAGAACAAGGAAAAGAATGGTCAACGGAATAAGAGCAGAAGTAAATCAAGGAAGAGGGATATTGAATGCCATTATTGTCATAAGAAAGGACACATGAAGAAAGACTTTTATGCATTAAAGAATGCTAAAGGTAAAGGACAGAATGTTGATGGGCATGTTAAACAGTTACCTGCACCATCTACTTCGACTGTGAAGATTGAAGAAATTAACGCTATTTCTGATGATGCTGATGTGTTGACACTTGATAGTACTGTGCCATCAGAGGCACTTATGGCTGATTCTCTTTCCCACACCTGGCTGCTAGATTCTGGTGCTTCTTTCCATGTGACACCACATAGAGAATGGTTCTCTAATTATGCAGCAAAGTCTCTTGGTACCGTGAGACTTGGTGACTCTTACCAGTGTGATGTTGTGGGGATTGGAGATGTGGTTGTGCAGTTCATTGACGGTTCAAAATTTACTATGCATAATGTACGCCATGTACCTCAGTTATCACGCAGTTTGATGTCAGTTGGTCAACTTGATGACCTTGGTTACAAGGTGGTCTTCTATGCTCAGTCCTTTCGTATATCAAAGGGCAATATGGTTATTGCAAAAGGAAGGAAAGTTGGCTCACTTTACCCTTTATTTGTATCACAGAAAGAACACTTGTTAGCTGTTACTGAACAGCCTATGGCTTGTATTTGGCATGGTCGTTTGGGCCATATATCTCGTAGTGGAATGGAAAATCTTTCTCGTTCTGGCTACTTACCTGTGTTATCTTTCTCTGATTTTTCATTTTGTGAGCATTGTCAATATGGAAAGCAAACCAGAAATGTGCATAAAACGCACATTGACTCTTCAATTCAGCCTTTAGATCTTGTTCATACAGATGTGTGTGGTCCTATGCCCACTAGGTCCTTAGGTGGTTCTCTTTACTTTGTTACTTTCATAGATGATGCTACTAGAAAAGTCTGGGTATATCCTATCAAATCGAAGGATGATGTATTCCCTACTTTCAGAAAATGGCTTGCTTCAGTTGAGACTGAAAAAGGAACTAAACTTAAGGCTTTACGTTCAGATAATGGGGGTGAGTATACCTCACATGAATTCAGCCTTTTCTATCAGTGTAGAGGGATTCGTAGAGAGTTTACAGCTCCTTATACCCCAGTACAAAATGGTGTAGCTGAGAGGATGAATAGAACTATTCAAGATAGAGTAGTCTCTATGTTGCATCATGCAAACCTCTCACAAGGCTTTTGGGCAGAAGCAGTATTGACTGCAGTTCATGTGATTAACCTTTCACCTAGTACTGCCAAAGGTCTGAAAGTGGCACAAGAGTTATGGACAGGGAAACCACCATATTATGATCATCTTCGAGTTTTTGGGTGTGAAGCATATGTTCATATACCCAAGAATCTTAGACAGAAGTTGGACCATAAGTCAAAGAAATGCATTTTTCTTGGATATGGTCGAGAAGGACAATTTGGATATCGCTTATGGGATCCTGAAACACGGTCAGTGATCAGAAGTAGTGATGTCATTTTTAATGAGTCTAAGATGCATTAACAGCCGATTAAGGAGGTTGAAGTGAGAAGAGTGGTGTTTGAGGATACTAGTCCTCCGGTTAGCATGCATAAAAATGCTGCACATAGGGATGTTCAAGAGAATGTCCATTCAGATCAGTCTGCACATGTTCCTGTTCAACAACCATTGAGACGTTCTGCACGTGTCTCATATCCACCTGATAGATATGTTCCAGGTTTAGATTTTGTTATGCTAACAGATGCCGGTGAGCCCTCTTGCTACAAAGAGGCTATGCAGACAGAGGATCATGTCAAGTGGGAGCGTGCCATGAAGAGTGAGTTGGATTCTATTCACAAGAATGGTACTTGGGACTTAGTACCTTTGCCAAAGGGAAGGAAAGCTTTACCATGTAAATGGGTATATAAGCTGAAATTCACATCAGATAGTGCTTCTCCAAAATATAAAGCACGACTTGTTGCAAAGGGTTTTAAGCAACAACATGGTGTTGATTTTGAGGAAATCTTCTCCCCAGTGGTCAAGATGACTACTTTGCGCATGTTGCTTGGATTCGTTGCAATGGAGGACTTAGAGCTAGTCCAAATGGATGTGAAAACAGCTTTCTTGCATGGAGATCTTACAGATGAGATCTATATGGAACAACCAGAGGGTTATGTAGTTCCTGGCAAGGAAAGTCTAGTTTGTAAGCTCAAGAAGAGCTTGTATGGACTTAAACAGTCTCCTAGACAATGGTACCAAAAGTTTGATGCTTTTATGAAGTCCCAAGGCTATTCTCGGAGCAATGAGGATCATTGTCTCTACACAAAGAGATGTTCTGATGGCAGCTTGATATGCTTGATACTTTACGTCGATGATATGTTGATTGCTGGGAAGTCCTCTTATGATTTGTCAATTCTCAAAAAGAAGTTGAGTCAGACATTTGATATGAAGGATTTGGGGGATGCCAAACATATTCTTGGCATGCGCATTACTCGTGATAGGAGTAAAAGATGCATATACTTGTCTCAAAGTGAGTACATATCCAAAGTACTTCATCGATTCAATATGCAGGGTGGAAAGGCATTGAGTACACCTTTACCCACATATGTGAAATTGAGCAAGGATGACTGCCCCAAATCAGATGAGGAAAAGGAATTCATGACCAAAATTCCCTATCAATCTGCTGTTGGTAGTCTCATGTATGCTATGGTAGCTACGAGACCAGACATTGCATTTGCAGTGGGAGTTGTGAGAAGATATATGTCTAATCTTGGCAAGAAACATTGGGAAGCGGTCAAAATGATTTTGAGATATCTGAGTGGCACTAAGGACAAGTGTCTATGCTTAGGTAGAGGGAAAGCATCCATTATTGCTTACACAGATTCTGACTATGCTGGTTGTGTAGACAATCGTAAGTCTACATCAGGGTACATTTTTCATTTTGCTGGAGGTGCTATCTCTTGGAGATCTCGTCTTCAAGAATGTACAGCTGTTTCCACCACAGAAGCAGAGTATGTTGCAGCAAGTGAGGCATGTAAGGAAGCATTGTGGCTTTCTCGTCTTGCTTGTGATATGGGTTTGCCTCAGCATGTACCTCACTTGCTCAGTGATAGTCAGAGTGCCATTGCTTTGGCTAAGAATCCGGTCTATCATGCAAAGACCAAGCACATTGAGGTGAGGTATCACTTCATTAGAGATTGCTTAGCCACTGAGAGCATTATTCTTGAGAAGGTTCACACTCGAGATAATGCTGCAGATGCTTTGACTAAAGCTCTACCACAGGATAGCTTTCGACACTGTTGTCACTTGATGGGGGTTACTTGATTCTTGATCTTACGCAGTCACTTGTATACTGTGTAACATGCCCATCAGGTGGGAGGTATAGTTTGTATACTTACACTCAGGTATTCTTTATCATTCTTTCTTTTTTCTCCCATAGTTACTCTGGCCATATTGGCCTTTAGTGGGAGATTGTTATCGTTAGTGTCCATGTGAAAGGCCAAATGGCCACCGGACACTTCTTTGTATATGTTCTTTAATAAAACATATAGTGGCCTGGTCAGTCACAGACTGTAAGTTCGACCGCATTTGTAAAACCTAAGAAGTCTGTCTTCGTGCTCCCTGTGTACTGCGTTTTCTGCGTATTCTACAACATCTGTGCGCAGTACTGTGTGTGGCGACCAGAGCTCGGTTTTCTACTTTGAGCATATCGTCGTGGAGCTCTCGAGAAGGAGAGTCCAGTGTGGTGCACGCCATCGAATTACTTCATGTATATGTATATATGTATATGTATATGTATATGTATATGTATGTGTATATGTATGTGTATATGTATATGTATATGTATATGTATATGTATATGTATATGTATATGTATATGTATATGTATATGTATATGTATATGTATATGTATTGTTGCGAACATTTATTTTATGTAGGGTACAAGTTTCAAATTATGTAAATACCTTTGGGAAGTCTTCAAATACTTCAAGAAGACTCATATTATTCATAAAATGTAGCAAAAATACCACGTGAGTTCTAAAACATGGTGAGTCAAATTAGTGAGTCACAAGGGAGCTTCAGTGGTGTCCTAGTGGAAGGTCGATGTGGCTAGTTCTCAAAGTCCATCAATACTTTGCTTATTTGAGCACTTGAGTCATGTAATACCTCCATCCAAGTGTCTACCACGAATTTAGATGTATTAGGAAGGTTTTAGATTAGTTTCCCATGCTATAAAAAGAGGAGAAAAGTCGTGATCTTGGGGGATGTCCAAGAGAGTCATATGTGTATCTCTACACTGCTGTAGTTTTGTATGCAGAGATTCCAGAGCTTGTATCTCCCTCATTATATATCCAAATTATATGTTTGATAGCTCATTGGAAAGCTCTTACTGTCTACATTTTTCCTGTAAATTTTCATAATCATTGGATTTGTGAGCTGAGAGCAATACTCTCTGCAAGTAATGTGTGTTCTCTGTTTTTTATCCCTGCTGAAGGTCTCCATTAAACCTCAAACTTATAGAGGTCATATCCCCTTGTGTATGTATCCAAATCATGTGTTCTTTGGCTTGTTAGAAATCTCTTTAAGTTTACTTGTATTCGGGAAAGTTTCAAAGTCATTGGAGTTGTGAGTTAAGAGCAGTAGTCTCTACAAGTGATGTGTGTCCTCAGGTTCATCTCTGTTTCAAGGTCTCCATTAAAGCTGCATATTGCAGAGGTCATAGCTCATTGTGTATTTATCCATTTGAGGTGTTCTATATCTTGTTGGAAAGCTCTTAGAGTCTAGTTTATGTGTGTGAAACAGTTATAGAAAATTCCAAGTGAGTAAAGAGAAATGTTCTTTGCAAGAAAATTGGTCTATGCATACAAGTTTGTGAAAAAGTCAACTAGGTCCTGTTGGGTTTCACCTACTTCTAGCTGTACTTTGGAGATCAATAAACTCCAACATTGGTATCAGAGCAAGTACTTGGAGGCTTGGAGAAGGTTATCATACCTTGACGAAGAATTTTAAGCTATCAAAGAAGCAGTTCATCATCAACACTACACAAAGGTAGAAGAAGATTGCAAGGAGGCATCTGAAGCAACATCCAAGCAAAGAAAGGTGCACATACCTCATTTACAAGGTAAATATTATATTTCTTCTCATCACACACATTGGAAAGGAGGCTTAAAGGAGGAAGCTTAGCATTTGTATTATGGGAGACCAACATGCACAAATAGAGAAGCTTGATAAGACCAATTATCAAGCATGGAAGTTTAGAATCACAACATACTTGCAAGGTAGAGGCTTGTATGGTTTGATTGACGGCACAGATATCAAACCCACATTACCAGAGGACTCAAATCAGCAACAATTGAGGGAGTTTAGACTTTGGAATGAGAGAGACAAAAGGGTTATATTCATTTTATCACAAAATATTCAAGATTCAATGGTAGGATACATACAAGATCTAGACACAAGTAGAGATGTTTGGCTTGCATTGGAAAGGTTGTATGCTACAGGTACAAGAGCAAGGAAGATTCAACTCAAAAATGAGTTGAATAACATAAAGAAAGATACAAGGACATCGGTCAATGATTACATATTGAAAGTTAAAGAGATTGCAGATCAACTAGGATCAATTCAAGCTCATGTGGAGGACGACGACTTGGTTGCACATACTCTCAACGGACTCAAAGATGATGAGAGATGGAAACCCTTCATTACTTCAGTTTATGTCAGAGGAGAATTACCAGATTTTGATCAACTTATTGCCCTCATGGTCACGGAGGAGATGAATCTAAATGGTTCTACTTCAAATCAAAAAGGATCTCAAGGACAAGCTCTTTATGTAGGATCATCAAGAGGTGGAAACAGAGGTGGAAGAGGTTCAAATAGAGGTCGAGGAAGAAGGAGCGATGATCAAAGGACTTCAAGTGGCTTCTTCAACACAAGAGGAAGAGGAAGATCAAGCGCTAGAGGTACGAGAGGCTACTACAACTACAACCAAAGACAAAGGAGTGAAGATAATAAGAACAATTGCTATATATGTGGAAGGTATGGACACTATGCCAAAGATTGTTATCAAAATGAAAATAATCAAGGTGGTAATCGAAGAGGAGGCTATTCAAGAAGAGGTAAACAACAAGGAAATTATGCAGTTGAAGGTAAAAGTGATGATTATGATTCTCTTCTTATGATGAATGTAGAAACTAAGATGAATTGCAATAGCGATGTATGGTATGTAGATAGTGGTTGTTCTAATCACATGTCTCATGATGCTTCATGGTTTTCTAATATGCATAATCCGTCATGTAAAGGTCATGTTGAAACAGGAGATGATACAACACATAAGATTATGCAGGTTGGAGATGTTGTTATGCAGGATAAGAGCAAGAAAAATTGCTTGAAGGATGTACTTTATGTGCCAACGATCACTAAGAATTTGATGTCGGTTGGTCAAATGGTAGAAAAAGGTCTACAAGTGAGATTTAATCATGCAGGTTGCTTCATTGAGGATCCAAAGCAAAGGAGGTTAATTGCTAGAGGTCAAAAACAAGGTAGATTGTTTACATTCAAGGTAAACCCAAATCATACAAACTATTTCTCTTATGGTATGCATCGAATAGCACAGCTTGATCTATGGCACAAAAGGATTGGACACATGAATGTACACAGGTTAAAGGAGCTATCAAAGAAGAGGATTGTTGAAGGATTACCTGATCTTACTAAGCAACATATGGTGCATCTTTGTGAAGCATGTCAAATGGGTAAGCAGAGTAGACAACCTTTCAAGCATTCAAGCTATGTAAGTGATGGTTTGCTAGATCTCATACACACAGATGTGTGGGGACCTACTAAAGAGGCATCCTTGGTTGGTAATAAGTACTATGTATCATTCATTGACGATCATAGTAGAATGACATTTGTGTATTTTATTAAACATAAGAGTGAGGTCTTTGATTGTTTCAAGAAGTTCAAATCATATGTCGAAAAGCAAACAGGAAGGTATATTAAGAAGCTAAGATCCGATGGAGGAGGAGAGTATTTCTCTCAAGCTTTTACTGATTTTTTGTATGATGAAGGTATCAAAAGAGAAGTTACATGCAGGTGTACTCCACAACAAAATGGAGTCGCAGAAAGAAGAAACAGAATCATAGCAGAAGCATCTAGAAGCATGCTTAATGATATGTGTTTGCCTAATTATTTTTGGGCTGAAGCTGTTAGCACAAGTGTTTACATCATGAATAGAGTTCCGACTGCTGGAGTTCATCATTTGACACCATATGAGGTATGGCATGGAAGGAAACCAAGTGTAAGTCATTTGAAAGTATTTGGTTGTGTATGTTATGTACATGTACCTAGTGAGGTGAGATCTAAACTTGATGCGAAATCAGAAAAATGTATATTTATTGGTTATGCAGATACTCAAAGAGGATATAGATGCTATAATCCTCATACCAATAAGGTTGTTGTGTCAAGAGATGTAAACTTTGATGAATTACTTTCATGGTATGTAGATAAGAATTGTTTGCAAGTCATGGATGAAAATGAAGAAGGTGTGGTTGAAGGAGATGAATTTGGTTGTGTATGTTATGTACATGTACCTAGTGAGGTGAGATCTAAACTTGATGCGAAATCAGAAAAATGTATATTTATTGGTTATGCAGATACTCAAAGAGGATATAGATGCTATAATCCTCATACCAATAAGGTTGTTGTGTCAAGAGATGTAAACTTTGATGAATTACTTTCATGGTATGTAGATAAGAATTGTTTGCAAGTCATGGATGAAAATGAAGAAGGTGTGGTTGAAGGAGATGAATGCATAGTTCAGCCATCAGGAAGTTTAAATGATGAAAGGAGTGGTTTAGATGAAGAAAGAGGATCACCTTTCAATGGAAGATTAAGGCAAGAGTCACCTCCAAGTGTTAAAAGTAAAGGTAAACTCAAACTTGTTGAAGTTAATGATGATGGAGAGGAAATTAGTGATGTATGTGAGTATGGAGAATCATCAAAGGTTCCTAATAAGAAAGGAAGAGCATCTACATTGCAGGTAAGAAGAACTTCAAGAGTAAGCAAGCAACCTCAAAGGTATACTTATGAATCTTTCATGAATACTCATTATGCTTTTATGACAAAAGTTGAGCAGGAAAATGAACCCACATGTTATGATGAGGCCAAAGGAGATGAAAAGTGGGAGAAAGCAATGAGAGAAGAAATGGAAGCACTACAGGATAACAAGACTTGGAATTTAGTTCCAAGTACACCAAAGGAAAAGGTAATTGGTTGCAAGTGGGTTTTTAAGATTAAAAGAAATAGTGATGGTAGTGTATCTAGATATAAGGCTAGACTTGTAGCAAAAGGATATAATCAAACTCAAGGTGTGGACTATGAGGAAACATTTAGTCCAGTAGCAAATATGGCAACGGTGAGAACTTTGTTGGCTTTAGCTGCAAGTAAAAGGTGGAATATATCTCAACTCGATATAAAGAATGCCTTTCTTAATGGTGAGTTAAATGAAGAAGTGTATATGTCACAACCAGATGGTTATGTGGATGAAAAATGTCCTAATCATGTATGCAGGTTAAAGAAGGCATTGTATGGTCTTAAGCAGGCACCAAGGGCATGGAATGCAAGGTTGGTAAAGTATCTTATGCTGCAAGGATACACAGCGAGTCATGCTGATCCTTCACTTTATGTAAAACATGTAGATGGCATGTGTGTCTATGTATGCATTTATGTGGATGACTTGTTGATTACAGGGAATGATGCAAAAGCAATTGATGAGATAAAAGGTAATTTGGGAAAGGAATTTAAAATTTCAGATCTTGGTTTGCTCAGATACTTTCTTGGGATTGAAATTGTGTATAGCGATGAAGGTATGTGGTTGATACAAAGAAAGTATATATGTGATATGCTGAAAAGGTTTGGTATGCAGGAATGTAAATTTGTTTCTACTCCAATGGAATGTAATGTAAAGCTAA
>CM035424.1:67946476-67976476 GCA_020310875.1 Ceratopteris richardii
TATCTCTTAAACTCTATATCTGACTTTCTTTTACCTCATGTAAGGAACTGTAAGACTTCCCAAGAGACTTGGGAAACCTTGTCAAATTATTTTTCTTCCAACACAAGGGCTAGGAAGAATCAACTATGGATTGACTTCACAACTCTTAGGAAGCAGCCCAAGCAATCAGTCTCAGAGTATGTGACAAAGATCAAAGATGTGGCAGACCAACTAGCAAGCATTGGAGAGGAAATTGAAGAGGAGCAAATAGTCAGGCAAGTGACAAATGGACTCAAGGCAGATGATAAGTGGGAAAGTTTCACCACTGCAATGGACCTCTACATGGACATGCATACCCCTGATCTCACAACACTTATGGGCCAACTATTTACACATGAAGCAAAGTTTACAAAGGCTGGAGATCAATCAAAAGGTAATAATCCCTCTGCTCTCTATACTGAAAAAAAGGTTAAAGATAAAGGCAAGAAGAAACAGGATGAAGAAGGCTCTACCTCTCAAGCTAATTATGCAGGGAGAGGTAGGTCATCTAGAGGAAGAGGCAGAGGAGGTAAATCAGGTAGGGGGAGACCCTACAACTCATCACCATGCAACATTTTGGATTGTCCAATCATAGCACAGATGAATGCTACAAGAACTACAAAAATCTGAGAGGAAGAGGCTACTCAAGAGGTGGATACTCTCAAGGGAGAGGCAGATTCAATCAACACCAAAGCTACAATGGATACAACAATTCATACAACAACAACTACAACAACCACAATGGAAACTACCAAGGTGGATTCAGAAATAGAAGAGACTACAACAACTACACAGAGGAGCAAGATGACTCCCTATTGATCATGAATATGACCTCCAAGATAGGTACAAATGATGATCATTTATTTTACATTGACTCAGGATGTTCTAACCATGTAGCCGGCAATGTAGCACTACTTTCTGATTTGGAAGAGCCCAAGGGCAAACATCAGGTATGTTGGCGAAAAACTTCGGCTCTAACGCCTACTGTTGCGGAAATACTTTCGCCCTGAAGGTGGATTTCGCGACAAGGCGTGAACTCTGTCAGGCCTGCGGAAATTGCCGCGCCACCGCAATAGAATGCTAAACTAGAGTGATTCAGAACACCTCTGTAATCAACAGTAGTTCAGCCTAATTAACGTCGCTTTAACTGCGTTATCCTGCGACACAAGTTCCACCGGAACTTCACCAGACTGTTACTGGACTGACACCGTAGTTGTGCCGGAACTTCACCGAAATAAACTTAGTTTTGTTCGTAATTGCTTCAGATGAACTTATGTGAAGTAAGGAAGTAGTGTGTGAGCTTCCTTCACCGAATGAACTTCCTTCTGGAAACTTCACAGTTCTGAACTGCTACTTTCCGGTTAACTTTTGTACTGTGTGTGCATCTTCATTCCACCGGAAACTGTGACCAGCTTAAAGTAGAGACGTCTAGCTACAAGATGAGCTATCTCTCATACAAAGCTTCGAACTCTGCTATGAGTTATACTTCGTTGTTCTACCGAAAAAACTTGTTTTCTGAGAAACTGTAACTGACCAGAAAAATTACTGAAATATGTTTACTGAGTAAACTGTTATAAGCCGAAACATGCGTTTACAGAGAAGGTACTGAAGCACGTTTAGTAACGAGTCGTGACAGTTAACGATAAACGGAATTTCCTACCGTAACACGAAAAAGCTTCAGGTTCTTCAGAAGTAAAGATTACGCGCAGACATCCACATGAACATGTGTTTTAGATTAGAGAAGATGTGTACAAGTAAGCTTGGCCTCTTCTTGCTCAAGTTACAGAACTCTCCTACAGTGAGTAGTTCCTTATTACCATCTCTCTTCAGATGAAAAGACCCGACACTTCAGGCTTGTGTTATTCATCTGTACATACGCGATCTATGGCGTCTTCTGAGAACTTCTAAATCTCTCTTCACTCATACGCGATCTATGGCATCTTCTCTCAGTCTTTCGTTCTCCTCTGTGTATCATCTATGATTCCCTCTCCGTGTATATCTGCGTCACTCGCATACACGCACCCCTGTGTTCTTCAATCCTTGCTATATATATATATACAATTTCTTTTGGTGCTCTTCTGCCCTGTCATTCTTTAATTCGCATTATGCGCGCCTTACGCGCCCGCCGCGGTTAATTGCTCTGTTATGCGGACACCGCGCACTAACTTCGCATACTGTACACCTGCGCATAGATTTTCCGGAAGATTCTGTTTCTCTCTTGTTTGTTGTGTCAAATTCGTGAGTGTTTCCTTAACAGCTCCCCCTCAATCACTAATTTGACCTCTTCCGGTCTTTCATATATCTTTCTTTCTTTTATTCCTGCCATCTCTTTGAATCTGTTTGTTTTTGTTCCATCCAAGCTCTTTGTCAGAATATCTGCAATCTGATCTTTCGTAGGAGTGTAGACTATTTCTATCTCTTTCTCCATTACTTTTTCTCTTAGGAAATGGTACTGAATCTCTATGTGCTTTGTTCTTGCATGAAACACAGGATTCGCTGCAAGATACAGCGAGCTCATATTATCTCCATGTATGATCGGTATACTTTGATCTATACCCATGCTTTTAAGTAAAATCTGCATCCATATTACTTCTTTTGATGCTTCTACCAGTCCTTTGTATTCTGCTTCTGTTGATGATAAAGCTACTGTGTGTTGTTTCTTCGAACACCAGCTTACCAGCTTATCTCCTAGGTATATCATATACCCGTGCGTTGATCTTCGGTCATCTTGACTTCCTGCCCAATCTGAGTCACTATATGCTCTGAGCTTTATATCTGACGTAAAAGGATAATATAATCCTTCCTTTATAATTCTTTTGATATATCTGAGAACTCTTTGTCCTGCAACCCAATGTTGATCTGTCGGACAATGCATAAACTGTGAGAGAACTCCCACCGGAAAACTAAGATCCGGTCTTGTTAGCGTAGCATATATTAGGCTTCCTACTAACGATTGGTATTTCTTCATATCTTTAAACTCTGTACCACTATATTTACTGAGTTTATGGTTTACTTCAAGCGGTGTTGAAGCTTCTCTGCAATTTTCCATGTTGAACTTCTTCAGTAAGTTCAGGAGATACCTTTCTTGTGTGACATACACACCATGATCTGTATATGTGATTTCCATTCCTAGAAAGTATGATAATTTTCCTAGGTCACTGATCTTGAATTCCTTTTCTAGCAGTTTCTTTACCTCTGTGATTCCTGCATCTGAGGTTCCTGTAATTATTATGTCATCTACATAGATACAAATGTAGATCATTCCTTCTTCTGTTCTTTTGATGAGTAGACTTGCATCTGCCTTCGAACTTTGGTATCCAAGTTCGTTCAGATACTTCACGAGTCTGTAGTTCCAAGCTCTTGGAGCTTGCTTCAGTCCATAAAGAGCTTTTCTTAACCTGCAAACAAAGGTTGGGTATCTGGAACTTATAAACCCTTCCGGTTGTTCCATATATACTTCATCTGATATATATCCATTCAGGAATGCATTCTTTATATCTAGCTGACTTAGCTTCCATCCTTTTGATGCTGCTATAGCAATCACTGTTCTTATGGTTGACATCTTTGCCACCGGACTGAACGTCTCGTCATAGTCTATGCCATGCGTCTGAGCATAGCCCTTGATAACCAGTCTCGCTTTATGTCTGGCTATCCTTCCATCTGCAAGTTTCTTAACTTTGAACACCCATTTATTTCCAATTACTTTCTTACCATTCGGTTTAGGAACAAGCTCCCATGTCTTGTTCTCTTCCAGAGCGGTGAATTCTTCTTTCATTGCTTCTTGCCATTGCTTCTTGCCTTTAGCTTCGTCATAGCTCTGAGGTTCCTCCTCTTCTTTAACTATATATGCATAATCTTGTTGAGTTATATATGATGTATCATACGAGTATCTTTCCGGTTGTCTTCTTACTCTGTTTGACCTTCTTAGCTCATATTCTTCGTGTGTGTCTGAGTACCCGTCTTCATCTTCGTTCCTTATACCTGTACCGGTCCTGGACGTACTTGCCTCTTCATCTTTGTTTACCTGAACAATTGATTTTCCTTTCTCTCTTCTTTTTATCTCTTCTTCAAATTCTTCAGCTGTATGACTCTGATCTGCATACCAGCTTTTCTGTTCATCAAATGTTACATCCCTGGAAACAGTAAAATGTTTGGTTAGAGGGCTCCATAACCTGTAACCCATCTGTTTCTCATCATATCCGACGAATACATATTTCTCTGCTTTTGGTTCAAGCTTATGTCTCAGTTGAGACGGTACATAAGCATACGCTATTGATCCAAACACTTTGCAGTGATCAAGTGTTGGCTTCTTTCCCCACCAGGCTTCATAAGGGGTCATTCCTTCTAACGCTGTACATGGTAACCTGTTTACCAAGTATGTAGCTGTATTTACAGCTTCAGCCCAAAGATAATCCGGGCAATTCTTTTCTTTTAACATAGCTCGTGCAAACTCTACTAGAGTTCGGTTTCTCCTTTCTGCTACACCATTCTGTTGTGGTGTATACCTGCAGGTTATTTCTCTCTTAATACCTGCATTCCAAAGATAGTCATTGAATTCTCGGGAGAAGTATTCTCCCCCTCCATCAGACCTCAGTCTTTTAAGTTTTCATCCGGTGAGTCTTTCAGCATATGCATGAAAATGTCTGAAAGCTCCGAACACCTCTGACTTTTCCTTCAAAACATAAAGAGTTATCCACCTTGTTGCGTCATCAATGAATAAAACATAGTACCTTGATCCGCTGATTGATCCTTCTTTCGTTGGTCCCCATACATCTGTATGTATGAGTTCTAGCACGCCATCATGTTTGAATCCTTTCTTCTGGAAAGGTAACCTGTGGGCTTTTCCCATTTGACAGGCTTCGCATTTGTGAATCATATGTTGGTTCTGTACGTTCGGTAATCCCAGTACAGACTGGTTCGCTATCATAGCTTTGATTCCTTTTTCGTGAAAATGACCTAATCTCTTGTGCCAGAGATCAAGTTCTGTAATTACCTTTTCATCATGTGTGAGCAGCGCTTGGCCAATGTTCCCTTGTACTCTTAAGGTAAAGAGTCTGCCTTCTTTCTTACCAGAAACGATCTGATAATATCCGTTCTTGGGATCTTCTACAAATACTCCTTTGTTTGTAAATCTGACCTGAAAACCTTTTTCGACTATCTGTCCCACACTGATCAGATTTTTCGGTATTGTTGGAACATACAAAACATTGGTTAGCAAATCTGCTCCACTCTTGCATTTCACTTTTCCGATTGATTGTACTTTGTGTCTTGTATTGTCACCTGTTTGAACAGTGTGACTAGAACTACCTTTCTCTAGTTCTGACATTAGTTCTATATTTCCTGACAAATGATTAGAGCATCCAGAATCAATGTAAAATACCTTTAGGTCTTCATTTTCTGATGTGCTGATTGAGTTCATCATCAATGATGTATGACTTTCATTCTGTGTGTCATTTGCGTAGTTGTTGTAGGTGGTGTTGTAGGATTGACTCTGTCCCCAACTTCTTACTCCACCTCTACCGTAGCCTCCTCTTTGGCTTTGTCTTCCTCTTTGGAGGTTACTTTGATTTCTTCCGCTACTGCCTCTGCTATTGTTGTTCTGACTTTGATTTGATCCCTGTTGGTTGTGCCAGCAGTCATGCGCCAGATGGTTACTTAGTCCACAAATCCAGCAAGCTTTCTTGGAGGTATTCTGGCGGTTTCTTCCTCTTGCTCTTCCTCTGCCAGTGCCTTTACCTCTTGCGTAATAGGCCTGAGAACTCGACTCTTCTTCGTCCTTTGACTTACCCTTTTCTTTCTTCTTGTTCTTCATATACATTGCTGAGCTATGTCCTTTGTCTGCGTCTCCTTTCAGGTCTTGCTCATATGTGAGCATCAAACCAAGCAACTGATTTAACTCTGGTACAAAATGATTTAGGGAGAGTTCAGTTGATAGTACGAAAGGTTTCCACCTTTCATCTCCTCTCAACCCTGTGAGCACTTGCGCTATCAATCTATGATCTTCGACTTCTTCATTTATGGATCCAAGACTATCTGCTAGATCCTTCATTTTAGTGACGTAGTCACTGATGCTTTGACTCGGCTTCTTTTTGAACGTTGTGAACTCGGACCATAGGCTGGCTTTCCTAGCTTTCGTAGTATTTTGGAAGTGATCTTCCAATGCACTCCATATGTCCTCCGCTTTCTCCAGACCTCTAATGTGCGGTAGTAGATGATCTGACACAGTGTTGTAGATGTAGGCTCTTGCCGTTGCATCTTTCTTCTGCCATAGCTTTAGGGCGTCTAGTTCTTCCTTTTCTGGTTGACTATTATCTTCGAAAGTGGGTTTCTTTTCTTCTCCGGTCACGTACGTCATTAAGTCCTTACTCATAAGTAAGGCTTCCATGCGCATTACCCATGCAGGATAATTATCTCTGTCCAGTTTATCTATTTGGACATGATCTGCCATGATAGAGAATACTCTAGGCTCTGATACCAAATGTTGGGAGATTAACTAGCTCTGATACCAATTGTTGGCGAAAAACTTCGGCTCTAACGCCTACTGTTGCGGAAATACTTTCGCCCTGAAGGTGGATTTCGCGACAAGGCGTGAACTCTGTCAGGCCTGCGGAAATTGCCGCGCCACCGCAATAGAATGCTAAACTAGAGTGATTCAGAACACCTCTGTAATCAACAGTAGTTCAGCCTAATTAACGTCGCTTTAACTGCGTTATCCTGCGACACAAGTTCCACCGGAACTTCACCAGACTGTTACTGGACTGACACCGTAGTTGTGCCGGAACTTCACCGAAATAAACTTAGTTCTGTTCGTAATTGCTTCAGATGAACTTATGTGAAGTAAGGAAGTAGTGTGTGAGCTTCCTTCACCGAATGAACTTCCTTCTGGAAACTTCACAGTTCTGAACTGCTACTTTCCGGTTAACTTTTGTACTGTGTGTGCATCTTCATTCCACCGGAAACTGTGACCAGCTTAAAGTAGAGACGTCTAGCTACAAGATGAGCTATCTCTCATACAAAGCTTCGAACTCTGCTATGAGTTATACTTCGTTGTTCTACCGAAAAAACTTGTTTTCTGAGAAACTGTAACTGACCAGAAAAATTACTGAAATATGTTTACTGAGTAAACTGTTATAAGCCGAAACATGCGTTTACAGAGAAGGTACTGAAGCACGTTTAGTAACGAGTCGTGACAGTTAACGATAAACGGAATTTCCTACCGTAACACGAAAAAGCTTCAGGTTCTTCAGAAGTAAAGATTACGCGCAGACATCCACATGAACATGTGTTTTAGATTAGAGAAGATGTGTACAAGTAAGCTTGGCCTCTTCTTGCTCAAGTTACAGAACTCTCCTACAGTGAGTAGTTCCTTATTACCATCTCTCTTCAGATGAAAAGACCCGACACTTCAGGCTTGTGTTATTCATCTGTACATACGCGATCTATGGCGTCTTCTGAGAACTTCTAAATCTCTCTTCACTCATACGCGATCTATGGCGTCTTCTCTCAGTCTTTCGTTCTCCTCTGTGTATCATCTATGATTCCCTCTCCGTGTATATCTGCGTCACTCGCATACACGCACCCCTGTGTTCTTCAATCCTTGCTATATATATATATACAATTTCTTTTGGCGCTCTTCTGCCCTGTCATTCTTTAATTCGCATTATGCGCGCCTTACGCGCCCGCCGCGGTTAATTGCTCTGTTATGCGGACACCGCGCACTAACTTCGCATACTGTACACCTGCGCATAGATTTTCCGGAAGATTCTGTTTCTCTCTTGTTTGTTGTGTCAAATTCGTGAGTGTTTCCTTAACAAGGTACAAACAGGTGATGACACTAAACACTCTGTTGTCAAAATTGGAAATGTGAAGACAGGTGATGGTAATCAGAATCTATTAAGCAGGGTACTCTATGTACCAACAATAACTAAGAATTTAATGAGTGTTGGTCAGATTGTGGAGAAAGGTTTGCAAGTCAGATTCACACAACATGGAGCATATGTGGAGGACCCAAAACATGGATTCAGAAGGATAGCCAAAGGGGAGAAATCAGGTAGATTATTTACATTTGAGCTAGAAGATACAAAAAACATTGCTTTGTATAATTACAAGGATCAGACACTTTCAGAGTTAGAGATATGGCACAAAAGATTAGGGCACATAGGTGAAAGGACTCTAAAGCAAATGTGCAGGGATCAATGTATGCTTGGGATACCTAATGTATCCAAGCAACACATGATTTACAAATGTGGATCATGTCAATTTGGTAAGTCTCACAGATTACCCTACTCAAGGAAAGGTTTCATGCATGAAGACTACCTAGACTTGGTACACACAGATGTTTGGGGACCTAGCAAGGACCCTTCCATTTCTGGTTCAAGGTATTATGTGTCCTTCATTGATGACTATAGCAGGTGGACAATTTTATACTTTATGAAGCATAAGGATGAAGTGTTTAATTGTTTCAAGAGGTATCTTGCACTTGTTGAAAATCAAACAGGTAGAAGCTTGAAGAGGCTAAGGTCAGATGGTGGAGGAGAGTACTTCTCCAATGACTTTGAAGATTTCTTGCAGGAAAGAGGCATCAAGAGGGAGATTACTACAAGGTACTCACCTGAACAAAATGGGGTAGCTGAAAGGAGGAATAGACTCATTGTAGAGACAGCTAGGTCTATGCTTAATGAGAAAAAACTACCAAATTATCTTTGGGCAGAGAGTGTATCTACTGCCACATACTTAATCAACAGGTTGCCATCAAAGACACTTGATGGAATGACACCCTATGAGGCTTGGCATGGTAAGAGACCCTCTCTGGATCATTGCAAAATCTTTGGTTGTGTAGCATATGTGCATATTCCCTCACAGGTAAGAGGAAAGCTAGATCCTAAGGCTGAAAAATGTATCTTCATTGGTTATGATTTAAACCAAAAAGGATACAGATTCTACAACCCCACAAACAAAGGGTTCAAGGTAAGCAGAGATGTCATATTTGATGAAAATGACTCTTGGTATGAGAATGAATGCAGGAAAGTGAGTCTACCCTATGACATGGAAGAAGATTTTCCAAAGCTTACCAAGGAAGAGACAACTCAGCAAGAAGATTCAAGCTCAGATGATGATACAATAAACCTTGAAGAGTTCAAGGCTTGGAAGTCCAAAGGAAAGATGAAGATGAAGCAATTAGAGGATAAGCCAGAAACTTCTACTCAAGCAATGAGGAGATCTCAAAGAGAAAAGAAGAAGCCTATCAGATTTGGGTATGACACATCACTTGTAACTAAACATTCTGTATATCTTGCAAAAGACTTGTTGAATGAAGAACCAGGTACCTATGAAGAAGTAATTACTAAACCAGAATGGAGAGAAGCCATGGATGAAGAGATAGAAGCTCTCAAGGAAAGTGATACTTGGGACTTGGTACCCAAGAAGGACTCCATGAAGGTGATAGGATCCAGATGGATCTACAAACTCAAGAGGAACTCAGATGGCACAATAAACAGGTATAAAGCTAGGTTGGTAGCCAAGGGTTTTGCACAAACCCAAGGCATTGATTATGAGGAGACATGTTCTCCTGTGGCCAAGATGCCAACTATCAGAGTTTTGGTGAGTGTAGCTGCATCCAAGAATTGGAACATGTACCAATTGGATGTGAAGAATGCATTCTTGAATGGATGGATATCAGAAGAAGTCTACATGTCACAACCACCTGGCTATGAAGATCCAAAAAAGGTACATTATGTTTGTAAATTGAAGAAGGCTTGATCTACACAAATTCAGGTATCTACATCACTCAAAAGAAGTATGTAAAGGATATGATCAAAAAGTTTGGTTTGCAGGATGCTAAGGTGTCTACTACTCCAATGGAGGTTAACCAAAAGCTAAGTGCTCATGAAGGAGAAGAAATCAAAGACATTACAGGATACCAAAGTATGGTAGGTAGTTTGAACTATGCTACCTTGACAAGAATTGACATAGCATATGGAGTAAGTGTGCTTAGTCAATTCATGCACAAACCAAGGGTACCTCACCTAGAGGCAGCAAAGAAGATCATGAAGTATTTGAAGGGTACACAAAGTCATGGTTTATATTTTCCTTATACATCAGACATTGACATAAAAGTCTACTCAGATGCAGATTGGGCAGGATGCAAGGATGATAGGAGAAGCACCTCAGGTTATATTTGTTTTGCAGGGGATACGCCTATCTCTTGGTCAGCTAAGAAGCAACCTACAGTGGCATTGTCATCCACTGAAGCAGAGTATAGAGGGCTTGCCAATGCCACTCAAGAAGCTATCTGGTTGAAGCTTCTATATACAGAGTTAGGTCTACATACAAGACCACCTATTATCTTTGGAGACAACACTAGCTCTCTTCACCTTGCAGCAAATCCAATTTATCATGCCAGAACCAAACACATAGAGGTTCATTACCACTATGTGAGAGAGAAGTTACTTAGCAAAGAGATTCAATTGACATATGTGTCTACTAATATGCAATGTGCAGATCTACTTACAAAGGCATTGGATGGAAACAAGTTATGCAGATTCAAATCAATGATTGGATTGCAGGAAGTGATTGAAGAATGAAAGAGAAGACTTAAGCCAAAGTGTTTGGCTTGAGGGGGAGCTGTTGGTGCAAGACAAGCCTACACACATTGGCTTGAACACTTGAAATATTAGGTTTGGAACCCATGAAGGATGTCTCTATGAGAAGCAAGTACCATAGGAACCTAGTCCTATGTGATATCATCTTTTATCCCTTGTAAAAGTCCAAGTGACTTGTCATTTATTCGTAATCACTTGAAGTCATCCACCTACCTCATTAGTCGTGGAAATTTGAATGTTGTGATGGAGAGAATATCTCCCTACTTTTAGAGGAGAGATTCTAGGGAGCCTTAGTTTGAATTTCAAATTCAAATGATCTCAAAACTCCTATAAAAGATGAAGTGAAAAAGTCGCGAGTAGTACACTCACTCTAGCTCACTCCCCGAGACATTGTTATCATTGTAACTCATTGTGTGTGAGGGCTACCTCATAGCCAACACCACAATACCTCATTTAGCTATGCTTGTCAAGCTAATGAGATTGTACAAACACATTAATCAATAGAAGTATACATTCACTACCTCTGATCTTCTCTGTGTCATCTTCTTCAAGTCTGTCAACTTCAAAGGAGCATATCTCTAGATCTACTGAACCAAATCAAGTGATCTATAGCTCATTGGAACCAACTCAAAGTCTACTACAAGCATACAAAATCTCAGAGGATTTAATTCAGCCATGTGGGAGAAATCCGCCTCGAAGTGCACACTGGTCTGTGTCTGCAGAGTTCCTAAAAAGTCGGGGGTGATTATAATTTTGCTAAACTTATTTCTCAGTGCATAGTTTATCAATTGAAGTGATTCCACTTGTGATTGGTAGCTTACTAAGATACTTTAATACTCCCAAAAGGAATTGTTCCAATTTTAAGTGTGCTGGACATACTAAGTAAAAGTCTGAGCAGGTATCACTACAGGAATAGAAGGTTTTGCTTGATTGTTGAAGTACCAAGTTGTCTGTTTTGGTTTGATCATTACTCAAACCATTTCCAAAGTACATACATGGTTTCTTTGTGTCATTTGGAAGCTAAGCAAGTGTACTAAGTGTATCTGAAGAGTAAAGAGGGCAGGTGTGAAGCAGGTTTTGCAGCATCAACTCATTTCTTGAGTGCATCCATCCATCACTCTCAACATCAATCACAAATTGAGCTCACATGAAGGCGAACTCATAGAGGACATCACATCATATCAAAGTCTAGTGGGTAGTCTCAACTATGCCACATTGACAAGAGTAGATATATGTTACAGTGTGAGTGTGCTAAGCCAATTTATGCACACACCAAGGAAACCACATATGGATGCTGCCAAAAGAATTCTCAAGTATCTCAAAGGAGCCATAAATGAAGGACTTTATTATCCTTATGTATCTGATTTAGGTTTGAAGCTATTTTTTGATGCAGATTGGGCTGGCTCCAAGGAAGATAGAAGGAGCACTTCAAGTTATCTTACCTTTGCAAGTTCAAAGCTTATTTCATGGTCATCCAAGAAGCAACCCACAATTGCTCTCTCTTCTACTGAAGTTGAATATAGAGGTCTTGCCATAGCTACTCAGGAAGCTATGTGGATGAAGACATTATTCAAAGATCTTGGATTGGAGTTTGGAACTCCAACTATTTTTGGTGACAATATGAGTTCTATTCATTTGGCTGCTAATCCTATTTTTCATGCAAGGACAAAACATATTGAAGTTCATTATCACTATGTACGAGAGAAGGTTCTAATTAAAGAGATTCAAATATCATATGTGTCCACTCATCAACAATGTGAAGATATTCTAACCAAAGCATTGGATGGTACAAAGCTATGTAAGTTCAAAGCCATGATTGGTTTGCAGGTAATCTTGGAAGATTGAAGACCTGAAGCATACTTGGCTTGAGGGGGAGCTGTTGGAGCAAGTCTATGACAAGCCTAAGTATTGGCTTGAGTCCCACAAATTCATAGAAGAAGCCTTAAAATGAAGACAATGTAAAGTTCACTTGTGAACTACCTCTTGTAACTTTTGAAGACTTTACTTAATGTAAATGTGAAAGAATCTTAAGTGGTTGAGTCCACTTGATCACAAAGGGAATGAGGAGCCACAAAATTTGTGATTTTTGGTAGATAGAGAATCAAATCAATCATTGTTTGATTGGAGAGTGATTGAGGGAAGTTAGCCTGCCATGATCAGCTGTAAATACATGGTAGTATTAGTCGTGGTTATGTGAAGACCTCCAAGAGCTGAGCTTTATACGATATCAAGGTGTGACTACAAGGCACATGATCATTTGAGTTCATATTTCCATGTTCTTGTGGAGTGTACTACTCTTTGTCATATCTCTTAGTTTTCTCAATCAGATTGCAGAGATGGTTTCTATGAGTGTGGTACATCATTTTCAGTGATTTAATTTGATAAAGTTAGATCTATAAGTCTACTATATGCTCACGAATTTTCATTTCATTTCGAAGTTACAATCTTCAATTATGTTCAGTTGAAGTCAACCCTGTCTGTTCATTTTCAGTTTTGTGTCAGGTACCCGACTTTTTTACTCATCTTGTTAGAGCTTTTTCTCAGTGTGTACTTACTCAAATTTAATGATTTAATGCTTGCTGGATTTAGGATACTCACTAGTCTCATTACTACAGCAGCCCGTGAAAATCGGGATGATGTTATCACTTGTTAAACATCATTCGCAGTGTGTGGTTCGTTATTTTTGATGAGATTACTCTTGAAAGTTAGCTATTAAGTTAACTAGATTTCCCGAGAAGGAATTAAGCTAAACACTTATGTGCTTAGAGATTTATGCAAAACATTGGACATGTGTATGAACCAAAATAGCAAGTTCTTCACCTCTGAGCTAACTCCAACTTATCTGTTTTGATCAATCTTTTTGAGAGTGATCTTCCAAGGTACATAGGGTGTCTAATACATCCATTGGAAAGCTAAAAGGGCCCACCACATACTCCTGGAGTTCATTTGGCTGGTGTAGATCAAGGATTTTGCAACATCTCTTCATCTTCAAGCACATACCTATCCATCTCTTCACAGTGGTATCACAACAATGTTGAACAACATGGCAGATGGATTTCCTTCATCAATTGACAAATTGGATAGAGGTAATTACTCAACTTAGTCATTAAGGATGGAAGCTTATCTCCAAGGTAGAATTTTATATGGTTATGTTGCTGGAGATGAAGTTATGCCAAAATTCAGGAACAAAAGTCAACCAACACATGAAGAGCAAGAAAGATTGAGCACATGGTGCTCTAATGATGCACTTGCAAGGTCCTATCTCCTCAACTCTATCTCAAATTTTTTGTTGCCTCACATTAGAAGTTGTAAGACATCTCAGGAAGTGTGGGATGCACTTGAAGCCTTCTTTTCTTCAAGTAGTAAAGCTAGGAAAAGCATCAACTATGGTTGGATTTCACAACTCTCAAGAAAGCTCCCAAACAAAATGTGACTGATTTTGTCACAAAGCTCAAGGACATAGCAGATCAGTTGGGAAGCATTGGAGAGGTAATAGATGAAGAGAAAATCGTAAGGTAGGTCCTCAATGGCTTGAAGGCAGATGACAAGTGGGAAGCATTCACCACAACTATGGATTTGTACATGGACATGCATGTACTTGATTTCAATACACTCATTGGACAACTACTTAATCAAGAGGCAAAGCTTATAAAAAATGGTGAAAGCTCTAAAGGTAATCAATCTTCAGCCTTATATACTGATAAAAGCAAGTCCAAAGAAAACAAAGGAAATTCAAAGAAAGTGGATGATGAAGCAGGAACATATCAAGCTAACTATGCAGGTAGAGGAAGACATGGCAGAGGTAGAGGAAGAGGAGGTAGACAAGGCAGGGGGAGATCCCAAGTCTCCAACTCATGTTCTATTTGTGGATTAACCAATCATACAACTGAAAATTGCTTTAGGAATTCCAGGAATCAAAGAGGCAAAGGATACAATAGAGGAAGTTATGGCTAGTCAAGAGGAAGGTTCAACAGTTATCATGGCAGCTACAATAACTACAATCATTCAAACTATCAAGGAGGCTACAAACGAAGGAGAGACTTCAATAACTACATAGAAGACTCAAACAAAGAGGATTCATTATTGATCATGAACATGGCTATGCCACAAGGTAAATTTGATGAGCATGTTTTCTACATAGATTCAGGTTGTTCAAATCATGTGCCAGGAAATGTGGCCCTCCTATCAGATTTAGAAGATCCAAGGAACAAGCATGAGGTACAAACATGAGATGATACAAGACACATTGTGGAGAAAATAGGAAATGCCAAAGCACCTGATGGAAACATCATCCTACTCAGTAAGGTACTCTATGTCCCTACCATTACAAAGAATTTGATAAGTGTTGGGCAGATAGTAGAGAAAGGGTTGCAAGTCAGGTTCACAAAAGCAGGAGCACTTGTTGAAGATCCAAGTCAAGGATTCAGAAGAATTGCAAAAGGTGAAAAGACAGGTAGATTGTTCACATTTGAATTGCAAGACACTAGAAACATTGCTCTCTTTAATTATTGTAGTCAGACACTCACAGAATTGGAAGTATGGCACAAAAGTTTAGCACATATTGGCGAAAGGTCATTAAGCAAATTTGCAGGGACCAAAGTCTACTTGGACTCCCTAATTTGTCAAAACAATATATGATTTATAAGTGTAGTGCATGTCAATTTGGAAAGTCTCACAGGTTACCATTCATGAAGAAAGGTTATATGCATGGAGATCTCTTGGAGTTGGTTCATACAGATGTATGGGGACCTAGCAAGGAAGCTTCAATATCTGGATCAAAGTATTATGTCTCCTTTATTGATGATTGCAGCAGATGGACTATCCTATTCTTTATGAAACACAAAGATGAAGTTTTTTCATGTTTCAAAAGATATTTGGCTCTTGTGGAGAATCAAATAGGTAAATCACTAAAAAGGCTAAGGTCAGATGGAGGGGGAGAATACTTCTACCATGAGTTTGATTCTTTTCTTCAAGAAAGAGGAATCAAAAGAGAGGTAACTTCAAGGTACACTCCTGAGCAAAATGGAGTGGCAGAAAGGAGGAATAGGGCAATTGTTGAAGCTGCAAGGTCCATGTTAAATGAAAAGCATTTGCCTAATTATCTATGGGCTGAGGCTGTATCTACAGCCACTTACTTGATTAACAGGTTGCTTCAAAATCCCTTGATGGGATGACTCCATATGAGGTTTGGAATGGAAGAAGACCTAGGTCACACCATTGTAAAATTTTTGGATGTATTGCTTTTGCTTCCTTCACAAGTTAGAGGCAAGATGGATCCAAAGGTAGAAAGGTGTGTATTTATCGGATATGACAATAATCAAAAGGGTTACAGGTTATACAACCCTACCAACAAAGGATTCTTGGTAAGCAGAGATGTAGTTTTTGATGAGAACAATTCATGGTATGAAGATTCATGCAGGAAGGTCAATTTACCATATGATCTTGAAGAAGATTTTTCAAAGCTTGGTAGACAACAACCAAAGATTGAAGAACAAGAAACCTTAGAGGATGATGAAGAATCTTAGATGGAAAAGATCAAAGCATGTAAGTCTAAAGGTAGAGCAAAATTGCAAGAACTTGGACATGAGGCAGAATCATCACATCATGGCCTAAGAAGATCTATGAGGGGAAAGAAAAAACCAGAAAGTTATGGGTTTGACACCTCATTAGTAACTAAACATTCTATCTACATAGCATAGGACATAAACCAAGAGGAGCCATCATCCTTTGAAGAGGCCAAAGCAAAATCAGAATGGAAGCATGCAATGAAGGAAGAGATTGAAGCACTTGAGGAAAACAACACTTGGGATTTGGTGCCCAAGACTTCATCCATGAAGGTAATAGGCTCAAGATGGGTCTATAAACTCAAGAAGAATTCTGATGGTTCCATTAACAGATATAAGGCAAAGCTTGTAGCAAAAGGCTTTGTACAAACTCAGGGAATTGATTATGAGGAGACCTTCTCTCCTGTGGCAAAGATGCCTACTATTAGGGTTTTGCTTAGTATTGCCTCTTCCAAGAATTGGAAGATACTTCAACTAGATGTAAAGAATGCATTCTTGAATGGTTGGATAACAAAAGAGCTATATATGGCACAACCACCTGGTTTTGAGAATCAAGTTTATCCTGATTATGTGTGTAAACTTAACAAAGCATTATATGGTCTCAAGCAAGCTCTAAGAGCTTGGAATTTCAGGCTTGTTTCATTCTTGCAGGACAAAGGCTTTCAACCAAGCAAGCCAGATCCTTCACTCTTTATCAAAAAGAGTAATTATGAGATCATCTACCTATGTGTATATGTAGATGATATTATATTGATAGGAAATGATGCAGATGGTATGAAGAAGATCAAAGATCAAATGAGAGAAGAGTTCAAGATAAGTGATTTGGGTTGACTTACCTACTTCCTAAGCTTGGAAGTTGTCTACAAAGATCATGGTTTGTTTCTAATTCAAAGAAAAGTACATTAATGACATGTTGGCAAAATTCAAGATGCAAGATTGTAAGATTGCAGGTACTCCAATGGAGGTCAATCACAAATTGAGCTCACATGAAGGTGAACTCATAGAGGACATCACATCATATCAAAGTCTAGTGGGTAGTCTCAACTATGCCACATTGACAAGAGTAGATATATGTTACAGTGTGAGTGTGCTAAGTCAATTTATGCACACACCAAGGAAACCACATATGGATGCTGCCAAAAGGATTCTCAAGTATCTCAAAGGAACCATAAATGAAGGACTTTATTATCCTTATGTATCTGATTTAGGTTTGAAGCTATTTTCTGATGCAGATTGGGTTGGCTCCAAGGAAGATAGAAGGAGCACTTCAGGTTATCTTACCATTCTAGGTTCAAAGCTTATTTCATGGTCATCCAAGAAGCAACCCATAGTTGCTCTCTCTTCTACTGAAGCTGAATACAGAGGTCTTGCCATAGCTAATCAGGAAGCTTTGTGGATGAAGACATTATTCAAAGATCTTGGATTGGAGTTTCGAACTCCAACTATTTTTGGTGACAATATGAGTTCTATTAATTTGGTTGCTAATCCTATTTTTCATGCAAGGACAAAAAATATTGAAGTTCATTATCACTATGTACGAGAGAAGGTTCTAAGCAAGGAGATTCAAATATCATATGTGTCCACTCATCAACAATGTGCAGATGTTCTAACCAAAGCATTGGATGGTACAAAGCTCTGCAAGTGCAAAGCCATGATTGGTTTGCAGGTAATCTTGGAAGATTGAAGACCTCAAGCATACTTGGCTTGAGGGGGATCTGTTGGACCAAGTCTATGACAAGCCTAAATATTGGCTTGAGTTCCACAAATTCATAGAAGAAGCCTTAAAATGAAGACAATGTAAAGTTCACTTGTGAACTACCTCTTGTAACTTTTGAAGACTTTACTTAATGTAAAAGTGAAAGAATCTTAAGTGGTTGAGTCCACTTGATCAAAAAGGGAAAGAGGAGCCACGAATTCGTGATTTGTGGTAGGTAGAGAATCAAATCAATCACTGATTGATTGGAGAGTGATTGAGGGAAGTTAGCCTCCCAAGATCAACTATAAATACATGGTAGTCTTAGTCGTGGTTATGTCAAGACCTCCAAGAGCTGAGCTTTATGCCATATCAAGGTGTAATTACAAGGCACACATATGTATCCATAAGTCCATTGTATTGTACAATCAATATACTTTCATTTTCATGATCATTTGAGTTCATATTTCGATGTTCTTGTGAAGTGTACTACTCACTGCCATATCTCTTAGTTTTCTTAGTGAGATTGCAGAGATGGTTACTCTGCGCTTAGTGCATCATTTTCAGTGATGTAACTTGGTAAAGTTAGCTCTATAAATCTACTATATGCTCAAAGAGTTTTGTTTTATTTGGGTGTTTCAATCTTCAATTAAGTTCAGTTGAAGTCAACCCTGTTTGTTCATTTTCACTTCTCTGTGAGGTACCCGACTTTTTTACTCATCTTGTTAGAGCTGTTTCTCAGTGTGTACTTACCCAAATTTAATGATTTAAAGCTTTTTGGAATCAGCATACTGGCTAGTATAAGCATACAAATGTTCATAATCATTGGATTCTTAAACCTTGAGTTATGTGCATTTTTCGCCTCACTAGTCTCATTACTGTAGCAGCCCGTGAAAATCAGGATGATGTCATCACTTGGTAAACATCATTCTCAGTGTGTGGTTCATTATTTTTTATGAGATTAATCTTAAAAGTTAGCTCTTTAAGTTAAATAGACTTCCCCAAAAGGAATTAAGCTAATTACCTCTATGCTTAGAGAATTATGCGAAACACTGGACAGGTGTATGAACCAAAATAGCAAGCTCTTCACCTCTGAGCTAACTCCAACTTATCTGTTTTGATCTATCTTTTTGAGAGTGATCTTCCAAGGTACATAGGGTGTCTAATACATCCATTGGGAAGCTAAAAGGACCCACCACATACTCATGGAGTTCATTTGGTTGCTTTAGATCAAGGATTTTGCAACACCTCTTCATCTTCAAGCACATACCTATCCATCTCTTCACACAATCTTTATCAATTCTTCAATCAATATTCTTTTCTTCAATGTCTGTAAAAAAACATTAGAGTTTAAGTAGAGTTACAAAAAAACCATTGAAAACATAAATTAGTTTACAAAACATAAATCACATGTACATATAACATTCTCATTCACATGCATATACACATACATATGCTCATGCACACATTAAATCATTCATATGCACTTTAAAACATACATTCATACACATGCTCATTCATTCACTTACATACATATATGCCCATACATACTAACCATACACACACTTTACCATGCATATACACATACCCATATGCATATGCAACCATAAAATTGCATGATATCATCTATTTTAATATAAATGTAATGTAAACATACTCATGCATAGTTATTTTCATGATCATTCATTCACACTCATTGCTATGCTCTAATAGTTAACATATTTCAATCTTTATATGCATACACACATGTTTTAACTTAGCACACACATTCATGCATAAACTAATCACTAAATAATTAATAACAAACAAACCAAATAATAAATAATACTTACAAAATAATGATGTGACATGTGTTGGTTGCAAAAGGACTGTGGAACATTGTGCAGGGTGTCGAAAAACGTCCTATCACACCTGCAACTCTTACAACTGCAAGTTCTGAAGCTGATGCAGAAGGTGTTGAAGATGATGATATTCTGCATATTCCTGTTGGTGTTGCAATTTCTGCTGCATCTACTACAGAGAAGATTCGATGGGATGGCAGAGATGCCAAGGCACATGCATTGATAGCTTTGTCTGTCAAAGGTGCCATTATTCCTCACATTTGCTCTTGTAGAACAGCTAAGGATGCTTGGGATACACTTACCATATTGTACCAAGCTAGGAATGAGGTTCGTGTTGCTTACTTCATGATCTATCAAATGGTGATGTGATTATTGCTTCTGGCATTTTATGTCGTGGGCTGTATAAGCTCATAGACTATGAAAGATCTCTAAATGATTTGGCATGTGTAGTAAATGATTCTCAGGCTATGTCAGATGCAAAGCTTTGGCATGCACGCTTTGGTCATCTAAATTTTGCTAGTTTGCTACGCCTGCAGAAATCTGAAATGGTGTCCTCTTTGCCAAAACTTAAGGCACCTAGAAAACATGTTTATGAAGGCTGTATTTTGGGCAAAATGCAGCGTTCGTTCTTTCCAAAAGATGGTTCAGTTCGGGCTTCTCAGAAATTGCAGCTTGTACATAGTGATGTCTGTGGTCCTATGGAAACACCTTCTTTTGGGAATTATCTTTACTTCGTGACTTTCATCGGTGATTTTTCTAGACATGCATGGGTATATCCATTGAAGGCAAAGTCTGAAGTGTTCATGTGCTTCAAAGAGTTTTTGGTTTTGGCTGAAAATATGTCAGCATGTAAAATGGGCACCCTTCGTTCTGATCGAGGGGGGGAATATATGTCTTCAGATTTTAATGCATTTCTAGTTGAACATGGGATAAAACACCAGTGTACAGTGCCGTATACACCTCTATAGAATGAACGAAAGAACAGGTCACTCATGGAGATGGCAAGGTGTATGGTCAAGAGTCAGGCTTTACCACATAGTTTCTGGCTTGAGGCTGTCATGTGTGCAGCATATGTACTGAATAGGTGTCCCACTAAAGCATTGTAGTCTATCACTCCATATGAGGCTTGGCATGACCACAAGCATCTGTTGCTCATCTGCATGTTTTTTGTTGTTTGGCATATGCATTAGTGTCTGAACAACATCATAGAAAATTGGATGATAAAGCAGTAAAATGTATTTTTGTTGAGTACAGTTCTAAAAGTAAAGGCTATCATCTCTATCATCCATAGACTAAACACATTCTGATTAGCCGTGATGTTGTTTTTGTGGAAGATGCTATTCAGCCATTGCTTTCATGTACTAAGCAGACATTTGTTAGCTCCAAAGACATGTATGATACTTTGCTGCCTCTTTTTACAGGTGGATAGTCTAGTGCTGGTCGTAATGAGGCAACTTCTCAGCCTTTGTAGGTTTCATGTGATGATGCAGAAAATTCCATTTCTTATGCAGATGTACATGATGCACTTATTGATGAGAGAGCTGATATTGAGCAGGCAAGAACTATGCCAAAATGGCTGGTGCAGACTTTGCGTGACATCAAATTAGATGCACCTTTGTCATATCGTACTCGTTGAGGTTCTCATAGTGCCTCTTTTGCATCAGATTGCTATGCTATGGTTACATCTAGTCTGTGTGATGAGAATGATCCTGTTTCGTTTGATGAAGCACAAAATTCAGAAAAATGGATGGCTGCTATGCAATGTGAATATGATGCTATAATGAAGAATGGTACTTGGACTTTATGTGACTTGCCTCTTGGCAAGAAGGCCATTGGCACTAAGTGGGTATACAAGCTGAAGCATAAAGCAGATGGAACAATTGACAGGTATAAGGCTAGGCTTGTTGCAAATGGTTATGCATAGGAAAGAGGCAATGATTTTGATGAGACCTTTGCACCTACATGCCATATGACTACTGTTCGGAGCATCTGTGCACTTGGAGCTCAGTATGGTTGGAATGTGCATCAGTTGGACATTAAAACAACATTTCTGAATGGTGACTTGCATGAAGAAGTGTATGTTTTTCAGCCCCGTGGCGTTGTGCAGAAAGGGCATGAAAACCAAGTGTGTAGGTTAAAGAAGGCATTGTATGGTTTAAAGCAAGTTGTATTTTAAGCGTGCTACTTATGTGCTTCTGAAGGTAATAGGCTCAAGATGGGTCTATAAACTCCAGAAGAATTCTGATGGTTCCATTAACAGGTATAAGGCAAGGCGTGTAGCAAAAGGCTTTGTACAAACTCAGGGAATTGATTATGAGGAGACCTTCTCTCCTGTGGCAAAGATGCCTACTATTAGGGTTTTTCTTAGTATTGCCTCTTCCAAGAATTGGAAGATACTTCAACTAGATGTAAAGAATGCATTCTTGAATGGTTGGATAATAAAAGAGGTATATATGGCACAACCACCTGGTTTTGAGAATCAATTTAATCCTGATTATGTGTGTAAGCTTAACAAAGCATTATATGGTCTCAAGCAAGCTCTAAGAGCTTGGAATTTCAAGCTTGTTTCATTCTTGCAGGACACGATAATGCCTTCTTGCAATTATTCCCTTTATGATGGTAAAGTCACATCTCGTCGACTCATTGCATCTCAAATGAGAACCTTTATGAAATATATGTGCAATCAACATTTCTAATTCAAGAAAATTCCAACATCAATAACCATCGATCACATCAAGATCTCTCATATGCATTTACATGTGCATTGATCATTGCTTCATATGCAAACATCATGTGAAAAACTTATATGCATCCGTATCAACAATTTTATGATAGTATCATGTATGCTTCAGCTACTAATAGGTGCACATGCAAACATAAGAACTCTATTACCCAATTTGATTATTCCTCTCTTAACATTGAAGATAATATGTAACTGCTCCTTGTTCTACTACTTCTCCTTCACATGTATCACCTCTTGAATTGATGCTAGTACATAGACCTTCCTCCATTGTTCAATACATACAAAGAGAGAGATAGAAAGAGTTTATAACTCAAGTATAAATAAATATTCATATGATAGCTACATAAATAATGACCTCTCGGTAGATACAAAAATCAAGAACTATTTGGAAGAACTAATATAGAAAAAAAAACTATGGAAAGCCTTGGTGTTGTACAAGCCACAAATCTTCATTCTGTCTCGTTGCTTATGTAGGAATTCACGTAGCTTGTGGTGGTCTTCAATCAAGTGCATGATGTAAGGAGAATATCACAAGTGAGATTGGTAAGTGATGAAGAAATCTAAGTGCCTATGTTTATTCATGCTTGATTTTAGAAAGGAACTGAAGAGTCTAACCATATGCAAGTGAGGTGAGCTCTAAAGATAGAATTCAAGAGAGGGTTCCTAGGAGAATAAAATGTGAGAGAAAATAGTGCGAGATGGGAATTAAAAGACATGCTTCCATTGAAGCTTGCATGATTTTCAACACTCCCCCTCAAGATTCAATGGAAGATCCAAGGAACGTGCCATAAACATTTTCTTTGAGCATCGCAATGAATACTTGAGATACTTGGTGTCTTGAAGATTTTCCATTCTGCTCTATGCTTCTTCTCATAAAGAGATGACTTGGATCATATGTTAATCTAAGAGACCACTTCATGACTTCCTTGAAGATATCTTGGTTGATGCTCTTCAACATTAGGATGATAAAGAAGTGGGTTGTCCATCCATTTGATCTTAAAGATATGGGAAAGGTAAACAAGTTTTTCCTCTTAACCATCACTTCAAGTTTGATGATGTTCCCTTTCGATACTTGACCCTTTTGGACTTTTAAATCCTTGAACATTTTTCCATTTCTTTCACTCTTCAAGTCTTCATAAATAATTTCTTCATTTGCTTCATTTATCTCTCTCTCTCTCTCTCTCTCTATTTCTCTTCTCTTGCTCTCCTCTTTTCATTATTGGTGGCTTCCCTCTCTTTTTCATTCTTCTTTGTCTCATGTTGATCTTTTCTTGTTGGTGGTTGCATTATACTTGTCTTCTTTTGCTTTTTCTTTCAGAATCTTCTTACCTTTGTGTCCTTCATCTTCATAAGCAAGAATGGCTACTTATCCTCTATCAATCACTTCCCTCATAAATGCTTTTTGTGCTGGCTGCTCCTCTTCTTTGTGATCTTTTGTCCTTTGAACCTTTTCATCGGCTTCTTCTTTTGCCTGATCTACATAAGGTGCTCTCATATGCCTTGTTGATGTGTCTCCCCCTTCATCTCTAGTTTTTGCAAGCTCTTCATATGGCTGATCTTCTAACCATGATAGAAAATCAGAATTGATTTTCTCCTTTTCTTCAGAAGTAGGGCTTCATCTTGCCATCACTTGTTTCTTCGCAACCTCATAATACCTTAAAATAACAATCAAGTGATAATACAAAGTTTTGATACCTGCAAGACTATCTTTGAATGATAGTTTGACTCCTTTCAATCTTCTTTGAGTGAGCCTCACTATCTCAAACTCCTTTGTAAAGTCCTCTTTGACTCCTTCCTTTTCCATGATGTGGCTTTGTGTGAGCTTCACTTGCTCAAATCCTTTGACAAGTCCTCTTGACTTGTCTCTTTTCTTCAACTACTTCTCAACTCTTTTGGTTGAGATGACTTCAAAAATTAGACACTGTGCGACAATGGCTTCGAAAAGAGTGGTTCCCTTGAGGACTAATTGTTAGCAAATGTCAGTTCCTACCAGCGAACCACTTGCTGCTAGTCTTTGAAGAGATGGCGTTCCAAGCCCTTAGCGTTGGCACCTGGCAGTTCGGTCGGGCGACCCTGTGCCTTTTCAGATGGTCTCCGGACTTTACTCCCGACAAATCGAAGTCGCTCCGGTACCCTCTTTGGGTTGAGCTCCCCAACCTTCCTTACTTCTTGTACAAATTCGTGTGGGACATTGTCTCTCCTATCGGCAAGCCGCTGGCTTCACGCGAAGACGTTGGTGGTCTCATCTATGAAGGTGCAAGACACTCGTTCAATGCTAGGTGGCACCCCCAAATCTGTGTCGAGGCCGACCTCAGTTCGCCGCTTCCTTCAATGATCAAAGTGGATATGGGCGAAGGAGATGTGTGGGAACAGGACATCATATTCAAAAACCTTCCCAACGCGTGCTTTCGTTGTGGCCAGCAAGGTCACAGGATTAAAGATTGCCCTCTCAGGCAAAAAAACAAGCGCTTTCAAGAAGCCTCCAAAACCGCTCAAGACAACATTGGCGATTTGACCCACTCGACCAAGGAGGGGGAAGGCAAGGGCCTCCTTAATCCGCAAGCTGATGCTGATGGCTTTATGGAAGCTAGAAGACGAAGGAAAAGAAGCCCTAGGGCCAACGGTGAGAGAAACAGCCTGCTGCCTACCCCCTACAGCAATTTGTATTGCAATCTAGAAAAGGAGATCAATGAGCTTGACTACCCAGATGGGAAGCTACTTGAGACAGACACCTACGACAAAGCCCTAGAGATCCATGACAACCAAGAAACCCCCCAGGAGGGTTACACTACAAGCAAAGAAGATGGTTTCACCACTAGTAACGAAGACAACATGGATAGTGAAAGTTCCATCATTGGATCGACGATCCCGGAAACGGTGCCGAGCACGGGGCCCAAGTCTCCCCAGCAAGGGACATCCCGCAAAGGAAAACAGCCTATGGAGCTACCCTGGAAAAGCCCCCACAAGATCCGACTTCTAAGTCGGGATCAGATCCCAGCGAAAAAGAAAGACGAAGTCAAGAGAAGAAAGGACAAAGCTCCCTCCCGCAAAGAGGGATCAATGCAAAAATGATTGTCATCTCGCTAAATGCTCGAGGGCTAACCGACCCCTCAAGAGCGACCATCATTGGTCAATGGCTTCGCGACATTAGCTTAAACCCAGACTTTATATGTATTCAAGAGATTAAAATTGACGGAGAAGACCTCCAGAAGCGGCTCAGACAGATCTCCTCGGCGCATGTGTGGATCCCAACGAAGCACCAGCGGGGGTCTGGAGGAACGGTTATCGGTGTTAAACAACTCTGGTTTGAAAAGCTTGAAAACTCCATTGAAGATGTAAGTCACCGTTGGATTGCTGTCTCTTTTGGTGCTCCTCTTTGTGTTACTATGGTTTCTTTGTATGCCCCTAACGGGGATTTGGAGAGACTGAACACTTGGGCCTCCTTAGACTCACTTCCCCACAACGTGCTTATTTGTGGAGACTTCAACATGGTGGAAGACCCTATGGACAGATGGATGGGCAAGGGTAGGGTCATCGACAGTCGGGAGAAAGAAACGTGGGACATGACCAAACTCCACTTGGATTTGACTGAGTTCAAAGACTCGAGTGGCTTTTCTTGGTCGAATCTCCAAGCGGGCGAGGACCTGAGGAAAGCTAGACTCGATAGATGCTACATCTCCCAGAGTTTTACTCAACAGTGGGGTCACCCTACCATCACGCAACGCACTGACCTCACTATCTCTGATCACTACCCGATCGTTATCACTTTTCAACCTTCCAACAAAATCCGCAAGGCTCCGTGGTTCCATGCCAACGCAACCACCTTCTCTATCCCTTCTGTCCACCAAGAAATTGCCGATGTGTGGAAAGTGGCGTTCGCCTCTAGCTTGGCCCCCGCCAAGTGCTGGAGAAGTGCGGTCGACAAGTCTCGTAAGATCATGATCAGAACTAAGAAGATGCTCGAGACTGTGCGGCGAGCTCGTAGGGAAGCCCTTTACCACAGACTCTGGCGGCTCGAGGAGGAAGTGAACAAAGGAAAACAACAAGCCCAGAAAGGCCTCAGGAAAATCAGAGCAGTGTTGAGATACGAGGAAGAATTACAAAGGAAAAACTTGCAAATCTTCTTCAAGGAGTGGTGGGCTGGCAAAGCCGACAAACCCACCAAAGAGATGTGTCGTATCCTTAAAAGGAAACATAGCAGAGAGTCGATCCCCCTACTGCTAGACCCACATGGCAATGTTTGCAATTCGGAAGAAGATAATCTTGGCATCATCGAGGGGCACTTCACGAGACTCCTGGGAACCTCGAACCCCCTTTCCCACCATAGAAGGGATTGTATGGCTGCCATTTCTAGGGTTTCCCCCCGGAGGATTCCACCCAACCTCCACTCCCTTCTTCATGCCCCTATCTCGGAATCAGAAATCATCGAGGTCATTGATGCCCTCCCCCTCGGTAAAAGCCCGGGACCCGACGGACTCACTAACGAGTTCTTTAAATCCTTCAAGCTGGTGGTTGCCACCCCTCTTCGGATGGTTTGGCAAGAAGCGCTAAAGTTTGGTGCTCTTCCTTCTTGTCTAAATAATGGAATTATCAAGTTGATACACAAGAAGGGGGAAAAGATCAGAATCGAGAACTGGCGGCCTATTACGATGCTCCAAACTGGATACAAGATCATCGCCAAAGTCATTGCCAACAGACTCTCGTGCCACCTGAGATCTTGGCTTAGTGAGGACCAAAAAGGTTTCATCAAAGGCAGGTCTATCCTGGAAACCATTATGGATATTTGGGAAGGTATTCAATTTGCAAATGAGTCTAATCAAGATGTGGTTTTCCTCAAGATCGACTTTGACAAAGCCTACGACAGGCTAGAATGGGACTATATTCTGCAGTCGCTCCAAGATCTCGGACTAAGTCAGAAATTCACCAAGATGATCGCGACCCTTCTCGGAAACGCAACGACCCAAATTAACGTTAACGGCAAACTTTCGAAGGCGATCCATCTTAGAAGATCGATTAGACAAGGATGCCCTCTGGCCCCCCTTCTTTTTGCCATCGCCACTGAGGGGCTGAGCAGACTTGTGGCTCATCATGTGGAGGCTGGCAATATCAAAGGCCTCCGGCTGCCTCACGACCACAGTCAAATCATCATGAGACTTTTTGCTGATGATATGAACGCGTTCGTCCACAATGATAGTACCAGCCTGGAGACTTTCTGGAGGTGTCTTGCTACCTTTTGTGATGCCTCTGGTTCCAAAATCAACCACTCCAAGACCGCCTTCAGGGCTATTGTGGGACAGCATCCTGGCCTTCTCACTGATCATGGCTGTCAAATCATTCCGCAGGGCCAAATCCTTCGACTTCTTGGAATCCCCTTGGGGTTTGGTGTCTCTATGGAGCAGCGATGGAACTGGGTGTTGGCTAAACTCGAAAACAAACTTAACTATTGGAGAGGTATGCAAATCAATCTCACTGGGCATGCGATGGTTATCAACACGTTCCTCCTCTCTTCTACCATCTATTTCCTTTCTTGTTGGAGACCGAATGAGCAAGGCCTGTCCAAACTGAATAGTATTTGTAGAAACTTTCTCTGGACGGGCGATCATAACAGAAGGGGGGTGCCTAAAATCAAATGGGCCATCTGCACTAGCCCGAGAGATAGCGGGGGGCTTGGTATCCTGGACATTGGGTGTATGGCTAACAAACTGGCAGCCAAATGGATGATTAGGGCTTGGTGCAATAGGGAGGCCTCGTGGGCCAAGCTGATCTTCAGAAACAAGCATGAGTTGGCCCTCACGGGGTTCCCGAACTGGAAGAATCTTGACATCATGACCCTTCTTTTCTCCCCGATCCCCGTCTTCCCGAAAGGATCCAATCTCGTGTGCTCCCTTTGGAAGGGCTGGAATAAAGTCAAAAGCTTCACAAGAATTAGTGAGGACTGGAAGTGGGCGGCCGGAATAAGACAAAACGACTCTATCTGGTTTCCGATACATGGCATCCGGAGTGTGGAGTCGTGGAACATTCAAAATGCCAAGAAGCTATGGAACAAAGGATTCAAAAAATGGAAACACCTCTGGAAACATGACACCAACAACTGGATCAACTTCGAGGATATTGACCCTCGCATAAACATCTCCTACGAAGAATGGAACACTTTGCAAAGCAGATGCCTCGCTTGGGATCGTCACAAGACGCGCCTTCTCATGGGACACGACACACCGAACTCGCTTGGTCTCAAATGGCACAACGGAAATAGCCTACTCAAAATCCCGAACATCAAAGAAACGGCTGACCTCCAGATCAGCCTCAACAAGAAGTGGTGCCTGTCTTGGACGCGGCTATGGTGGGACATGAAATTCATGGGTATCTGGCACCCCCTTATTGAGATTAAGAAGTCTGTCCTCTTATGGAAAATTCTTCATCGAGGAATTTGGACCAACCATAAGGCTAGCAAACTCTGTGGGATCCCTCCTTGGTGCAAACGCTGCCACCGTGCTATCGAAGATGTCCCACACATCTTCCTTACTTGCCCCAACTCCTACAGAATCTGGCAGACGGTTGGAATGAAAATCAGACTTCAAAAACAGCTTAGTTGGAAACAAGTCCTTTTGGGAGAAGCGATCGGCTGCTCTGCGACACTTTGGAACGCCATCAGAGGGGAAGTCCTGTGGAAAATTTGGCGGGAGAGGTGTGCTCTCAACTTCGGCGATCCCCCAAGGGAGTGGTCGATTGAGAAATCACTATTCCTCCTGGGCAAAAGGATCGTTAACAGTAAGAAGTCCCCCCCCTTCAGACACCATCAAGTTCTCCTTTTGATCAACAACAAGCTCAAACCCAAGTGGGCCCCGCATGAGGGCGATGAGAGGGTGATTAACCTTCTCTGTAATGCAACCTAGGATTCAATCAAGTTTCCCCTGCTTTGTGGGATTTGGGGGGTCCCGTGGGCACTAGTCCCCTTCTATTGTACCTTTGTTTCTTAATTTAATTCAAGTCCGGGAGAGTAGGCTATTGCCGAACTTCCTTTATATTAAAAAGCTAAGTGCTGTTCAAAATCATTTGGGTGGGCATCAGACAATGGAATCCCCTCTATTGAATTGGAATCCGATGTGAAATCCCGCCATAGGGATGAAGACATGTTCTTTCTTGTTGGAACATGAAGCTTGCAGGTATGCCTATAGTTTTGCATATAGCTTTATTTTCAAGGACAAAAATCTCTCCCATGCATGCGTATGTGCATCTGTATATGTATGAACGCACATGTGTGTGATACATGTCTATGTATATGGATGTGCGTGTGATATATGCATCTGTATGTGTGCATATAGGTATGCATATGTGTGCTTGATGTTTATGTATTTGTGTGCAAAACTGTGATATATGCATGCGTATTTGTGCATGCATGTGTGTATGTGTGTTTATTATGTGTATGTAGCTGCATGTGTGTTTGATATATGTGTATATGTGCATGCATTCACAAATTTGTATACATGTATATGTCTCCATGTGTGTATGTATGCATGTGTATGTGATATGTATGTATCTG
>CM035424.1:67978976-68208976 GCA_020310875.1 Ceratopteris richardii
TTGTTGATGTTCTATTGAATCGCTTTATGAATGAAGCTTGTGGAATAAACCTATGCTATGCTTAAGTGATCTATTGAAGTTGTGGTTAACTATTGAGAAGAGAAAAGAGGACTAGAGTGAATAAAATTGATTAAAGAACTCATTTAAATCTTGTTGGATAATTAACCCACTACCTTTTGCATGTGCATTTGGTATTATATATACCAAATATGGTAGCAAAACCATAGTGCTCTAGTAAATTTCAAAATGGTTTGAAGTCCCCTCATTAATTTCAAAGAGCATCCTGATTACTAGAGGCTTGTTGAAGCCATTTTGATTGTAAGGATGGTATAGGAGCTATTGAAGCTCAAAGTTCCATCAAGGATATTATTCTTGTTGCATTGCTGGAAGCGGTACTAACTCTTTAAAAGTGTTTGAGGAATGCAAGGTTCTTGGAGAAAGAAACTTCAAAAGAAGAGGCAAAGGGCTGAAGACAAAGAAGCTTTGAAAGAGACAAGATAAGTTTGAGACAAGAAGAAGATTCCGAAGAAAGGAGTCAAGGCACAACAAGCTACCAATGAAAAGTTAAAGGGCTTCCATAATAAAAAGTGGATAGGATATGAGAAGAATGTCCTATCTCTGCAAAGGATTTCTAGTTCTAAGTCATTTCTAAGAAGCTAGTGATTTGAGAATCACACAAGTAGCTCACCTAAAGCTTGAGCATTGGTTGCTCCTAGGAAGCTTGAGCAATGCTTTGCTAAAGGCCTGAGCATTTGGACTGCGTCTAAGAACAAGAAGATTTGAGAAACAGTTGAAGACAAGAGACAAGTCAAGAGGACTTGTCAAAGGAGTTGAGCAAGTGAAGATCACACAAAGTGACATAAAGGCAAAGGAAGGAGTCAAAGAGGACTTGACAAAGGATTTTGAGCTAGTTAAGCCATTCAAAAAGGAGCCCAACTATCATTCAAAGATATTCTTGAAGGTATAAAATCTTTGGATTAGCAGTTGATTGCTATTTTTAGGTATTCTTAGGTTGTGAAGAAAGAAGTGATGGCAAAACAAAGCCCTACTTTTGAAGAAGAAGAGAAACTCATTTTTTATTTTCTATCATGGTTGGAAGATCAGCCATATGAAGAGCTTGCAAACATCTTAGACAAAAGATGACAAAGAAGAGGAGCAGCCAACCCAATAAGCATTTATGAGTAAGAAATTAATAGAGGAGAAGTATCCATTGTTACTTATGAACATGAAGGACACAAAGGTAAGAAGCTTCTGAAAGAAAAAGCAAAATAAGACAAGTTCAATGCAGCCACCTACAAAGGAATGCAAATGGAAGAAGCAAGCAGAGATCAAGCAAAATAAGACAAGTTCAATGCAGCCACCTACAAAGGAATGCAAATGGAAGAAGCAAGCAGAGATCAACATGAGAGAGAGAAGAATGAAAAAGAGAGTGAACCAACCATAAATGAAAAGAGGAGAGCAAGAGAAGAGAAAGAGACAGAGAGAGGAAGAAAATGAAGAAAATATTTATGAAGAGTTGAAGAGTCAAAGCAATGGACAAATATTCAAGGAATTAAATGTCCAAGAGGAACCAGTATTGAAAGGGAACATCATCAATCTTCAAGTGATGGTTGAAAGGAAAAACTTGTCTCCGTTTCCCATATCTTTAAAATCAAAGGAAAAATGTGTTTCCTATATCTTTAAAATAAAATGGATGGACAACTCACTTGTTTATAATTCTACGCATGTTCAAGATCATCTAACAAGATATCTTCAAGGAATTCATGAAGTGCTGTCTTGGATTAACATATGATCCAATCATTTTTTAATGAGAAGAAGCATGGAGCATCAACGATAAATATTCAAGACATGAATATCACACCAAGGATCTCCAGCATTCATTTCTATGATAAAAGAAAACTTTGTATGGCACAGTCCTTAGATCTTAAGCTGAATCGTGAGGGGGAGTGATGAAAATCTTGCAAGCTTCAATGGAATCATATCTTTTGTGTTCCCACCTCTCACTATTTTCTCCCATATTTTATTGTCGTAGGAACCCTCTCTTGAACCATAGCTTAAGAGCTCACCTCACTTGCATATAAATAGACTGTTAAGTTCCTTCCTAGAATCAAGCATGAATAAACCTAGGCACTTACTAATCTCACTTGTTACATCATGCACTTGATTGAAGACCACTGCAAGCTACATGAATTCCTATATAAGCGACAAGGCAAAATGAAGATGTGTGGCTTGTACTGTTATACTTTATGGAATATTTGGAATGAAGGTTTAATGCCTTGAGGATTTTCATGTGTTTTGTGTTTTGATTTAGCAGGTGGAGATCCATGAGGGTATGAACAAGTGTGAACACATGTGAACACAAGAGGATTTATTCAGATACTTTTGGAGATATTTAGAAGAGTATTTTTAGAGAATAAGTTATTTTTAGAAGATAGTTATTTTTAGGTATTTTTGTAAATAAAGCAAAAGCATGCTATTTTTAGCGTGGCCCTCATGTATCTTCCATTCAGCACATAATAAGAATTACCTATAAATACACATGCTCTCATAGAGTTGTCGATGAGAGCATGGGGGAGATTGCACCCAATCTTGTGTTCTTTTCTCTCTTGTCTCTTTCTATTTTTTGCGTATGTGCTCTATGGAATTCGATCGTCAACAACAGTGGTATCAGAGCTTGGTGTCCATAGAGTTGATTTTTTTTGAATTTTTGGCATCATCTTCGTCGTCGGTGTCATAGAGTTGATTTTTTTTGAGTTTTTGGCATCATCTTCGTCGTCACGTTTTCGACGGCCGTCTGTCAGCTAACGGAACGTTCTTGATTTCTACCCGAGTTTTCCCAGCGCTTCCCATGAGCATGTACGCCGAATCCAACAGAGAGAAACGCTGCTGTTGCCACATGGACAACTTCTCCCCCAAAAAGGCATGCGTAACTTCTCCGAAATTCTCGGCACTCTTTCATGGTCAAATGGGACTTGGTACACCATTTGGCTTGGTTGAAATCGGAGAAGGTGCTCTTTTCCCATATTTGTATAAAATCTATTGTCCCTCTTAAGCACGGCCCCTCACGCTGTAGAGGCCATCTCTTCAGCCACGAGGAGCCAACACATAGACCAGTCTGTGATTGGAATATTTTAAACGCATATATCGAGCTGCATATATAACAGATTCTTCTGTAACGGAACATGTGGGATTAATGCCACTCCATACACGATCCACATCGACACTTGAAGGGATGCCATGAAAGATCTTCAATTGATATGGGATAATATGCACGCGCGCGCTTGCTGAACTACATCTATACAGAGAATAAGAAATTCCATTTTTTTTTTTCTTTCTTGCCATATTTAGCCAAATTAGATTACCCTCTTCTACTTCTTTGGCCATAGCTTTGGCATATCATATCCAATTTTTGAGTTTTTTCTTGCTATGTGTAGTTCTCTCAGAGCTTTTTCCATTGAGTGGCTGCAAGCCATACTTCGGTCTCAATCTTAGTTATTTGGAAAGCTTGGAGTTAGGCTGCTCATCCTTCAACAACTCTCTTTCGAGCATCATTCCAAAACACAAATTATTGGGAGAGACTCGAAAAGTTATTCCAATGAAGTATGGACTAGTTACACCTGCAAATTACTTTTTTTGAACCTCCAGATAAGTCTCTTGTCAATTTATATGCATGGTTGTTCTCTTTTTGCATCATACTTCATATAGAACATGGTGCATGTATTCTTCGTGAGGGACACATATTTTCTTGCAGGTTTGCGAGGAGAAAATATATATATTTGTCAGGGTGTGTAATCCCCTTTTGGTCTTTTTGTGGATAGATTGTGCATGTCGACACCAATATCATGGAAATTGTTTGTTGAAATTTTTCCAGTTTTCAAAATTGCGATGTTATGCTACCGAAATGTTTAGAAAAATTTATATGCATATGCATTCAAGTATAAATTCATGGTTAGTAAATTGATTGTTATTTTATCACATCGAGGTATTTATTTTTTGTAATCACTTTTGGATTGCATTTAGACTTTAAACCCTACTTATCATTCACATTCACATTAAATTCCAGTTTTCCAGTTCCATGCATGTGTTTTTATATGGAACATGCTTATGATCGTTCAGTGATGGGACATGTGATTGGCCATCCATGTCTAATTTATTCTTATCAACTGAGGTCAGTTGCTCGACAACTAGGGACATGTTATAATTTATGGAATATTTGGAATGAAGGTTTAATGCCTTGAGGATTTTAATGTGTTTTGTGTTTTGATTTAGCAGGTGGAGATCCATGAGGGTATGAAAAAGTGTGAACAAGTGTGAACGCAAGAGGATTTATTCAGATACATTTAGAAGATAGTTATTTTTAGAGAATAAGTTATTTTTAGAAGATAGTTATTTTTAGCTATTTTTGTAAATAAAGTAAAAGCATGCTATTTTTAGCATGGCCCTCATGTATCTTCCATTCAGCACATAATAAGAATTACCTATAAATACACATGCTCTCATAGAGTTGTCGATGAGAGCATGTGGAGGGAGATTGGAGCCTATTTTGTGTCGTCTCTTGTCTCTTCTATTTTCTTAGTATTTTTGTGTGATCTAGTGCATCTGCGGGATACGATCGTCAACATGTACATCACCAAGGCTTCCATAATACTTTCTCTCTATTAGTTCTTCCATAATATTATAATGATCACCTTGAGCAATGTGCTTCATTTTTTTATCTATTGAGAGCTCATTATTTATGTAGCTATCATATGAATATTTTTTTTTATAATTGAGTTATATACTCTTTCTATCTCTCTCTTATATGTATTGAAGAGCGGAGGAAGGTCTATATATTGACGTGACTTCAAGAGGTGATACCTGTGAAGGAGAAGTCATAGAACAAGGAGCAGATACATATTTACTTCAACATCAAGAGAGGAATAATCAAATTGGGTAACATAGCTATAATGTATGTGTGTGCACCTGTTATTGGATGAAGCATACATGATACGATCATAAAATTGCTCATATGGATGCATATAAGTTGTTCACATGATGTTCACATATGAAGCAATGATCAGTGCACATGTAAACGCATATGAGAGATCTTGATGTGATCAATGGTTATGGAGGTTGGAATTTTCTTGAATCATAAATGTTGGTTGTGCATATATTTCATAAAGGTTTTGAGTTGAGATGCAATGAGTCGATGTGATGTGACTTAACCATGATAAAAGGAATACTTGCAGGTTAAGGCATTAACATGTGGTTCAAACATTTTCCATGAGTACTCATGCTTTCAATGTAACATGTAAGTCGATGAAAATCTCTCCATCTATATATTGGACAAAAAAATAACATGAGACAACATCTAGCACCAGTGTCAGTGGAGATGATTAAGATTAAAACTTGCCTATGCATCTTTGAAGCATCGGTGGCCTCACATGAACATTCACAAAACACGTGCTCACTAAAATGAATGGTTATATGATCTCTTGAAGATTAAGCCCAAGCAATTTTACACACCTAAAATAAACTAAATGACCTTCCTCATGCAAGATCTTGCACTCAAAATGCTCAATCCTGTTGTGAGAATGGCTGCCTTTAAGACAAACAAGTTATTTCCTGCACTAGGCATACACACAAAAACCTCTTCTCACTCTTAAAACTGTTGCTCTCAAAATATATAGAGATTGAACATAAACTTTGTGGAAACTTTAGTAGACAAGTATAGATTTCTAAAAACTCAAAGATTACAAGAAATGGTTAAGATTTGATAAGGGAACCCTGCTTAACACTCATAGCTATCTGAGTCATACACATAGAAATATGTGAGCTAGACATGACTACTCAAAGTTGAGTGAAATCACTCAAGAAAGTAGGGGGATGGCTAAGAAAGGGGTGTAAAAGCTTATTTAAAATCTCAACCAGCTTATACACAACTAGGATCTCACATTCTAAGTACAATGTGTGTTTGCATAGATTTGAAATTACGCCTTATAAGTTAGGGATCACTTTCTTAAATTATAGGCTTTATCACACCTTAATGTGATAGATGAATTATCACTGTTTTGAGGCGGATTTCAAATTCGAATTTGAACTTGATTTCTTGTGCTTGGTATCTTGATTCATGTTCTCCAAGAGGATTCCATCCAATGGTCGACTAATGCAATAATGTTGAAGCTTGAATCTTAACACTCCCCCTCAAGCTTCAAGCTCCAAGTCTTCATCCTAGCTCCAACAATCCAAAATGAACTCTCTCTAAATAAGACAAATACCATTGTCTTTGTACATAACTTCAATACCTAAGAGAGATCGTAGATCTCTAGTCTATGAGATCTTGAACTCATTTATAATCAAGATGTCTTCTATGCCTTCCTCATGGTCACCTATGATAATCAAGTCATCTACATATACACATAAGTAGAGAGATGCTTCATGCTCTCTCTTGTAAAACAATGATGGATTTGCTTTAATGTGGTTGTATCCAAAACTGATCAGATAGTCTATAAGCCCTTCATTCCATGCCTTTGGGGCTTTCTTGATACCACATAATGCTTTCTTCATCCTACAAACATAACCATCCTTGACTTTTTCTTCCAACCCTAATTCGTGGTCCATGTATACAACTTCCTCTAGCTCCAAATTCAAAAATGCATTCTTCACAACAAGTTGATACATTTTCCAATGCATGCTTGCTATAATGGGAATGATTGATATGATGGTAGTCAACTTAGCCATACTCATAGTCTATTCCATATGTCTATGAAAATCCTTTGACTACAAGGCTAACTTTATACCTAGCAATACTTCCATCTGAGTGCTTCTTTACTTTATAAACCCATAGGTTTCCAATTACCATCATATCCATCTTCCTTGGCACAAGATTCGAGGTACGAATGTTGTCCAAAGCCTTTCTCTCCTCTTGCATAGATTCTTGCCGTTCTGTGCATGTGTTTTCTTCTTCAAAGATGGTTCTTCAACAACCTTGCTCATATGATCATAATTTCTAGAATAAATGAAACATAGGTAACTCTTTCTATTGGATACCTTACCTTATCAAAACTTCTAATCTCACCATTCCATTGCTTTGGATTTTCATTGTTGAACTTTGAGCTCTTCCCCCCTCCTCCCATGATGGTTTGCATTGTGCTTGATCCATAAGTCTTCATCTTCTCCTATCTTTATGATTTTGGCCTTGGCCTTAATCCTTGCATCACTTAGTTGACTTGATGAAGGACTTCCTTTATCCCATGATGGTTGAATACTCAAATCCTTTTGTTGGAGTTAGACGTCTATAGAAGCACACGAATAGCTCAAGGAAGAAGAAGAAGCTTGGAGCACAACGCACAATACTGAATGTATTACTACTAGAATGTACAAAGATAAGTAAACTGTTAGGGCTATAGGCATATATACAAGCCGGGGAAAGAAAACCTCCTAAAGAGGGAAAAAAGTGCCTCGATGGTCCTAGTGTGTTCACACACAACACATCCTAAATATATCAATAAATCCCCCCTAGGAGTTATGCAGTGAACAAGGAGCTGGCACTCATGTATAAGGAAGTTCCAAGCTATGTGAAACAAATCCACAAGAGGAAGTAAGCCCAGAGCTTTGTGGAAAGCGTCAAGCTTCTCCTTAGGCAGAGCCTTCATGAAAAGGTCTGCAAAATTCTCTTGTGTGAGCACATATGCCAAACTGATCTCTCTAGTAGAGAACTTCTCCCTAACAAAATGATAATGTACCTCAATGTGCTTAGTGCGAGTATGGAACACAGGGTTCCTCGCAACTACCAATGTGCTCTGATTGTTAGTGAATATGGTGGTGGAAGAAGATTGACCAACACCCAAATCAACCATAAGGCATTTGAGAGACACACACTCAACAGTGGTTGTGAAAGCTTCCCTATACTCAACGGCACAACTAGAAGTGGCTATAGTAGGTTGCTTCTTGCTCAACCAAGATATGCATGAGCTATGAAGCATGAAGCATGAAGCAAAAACCACTAGTGCACACATGAGTATCATAACACCCAGCTCAGTTAGAGTTAGAAAAAGCATGTAGATCTAGAGTTAATGATCCCCCCTTGCGATAAAACAGCCCAAGTAGCCGGGTACCAATAAGTAACAAAAGATGTGCTTAATAGTCTGCCAATGCTTGACACTTGGGCAATGCATAAACATGCTCATCTGTGATATAGCAAACTAAATATCTGGTCGAGTAATGCATAAGTAAATCAAGCATCCAATAGCTTGTTGATAGAGAACAACATCAAATGCATCTCCAACATCATGAAGACTCAATTGTAAACCGGTCTCGATAGGAGTGGTAATAGGTTTACAGTCTTCAAGGCCAAAACATTGCAATAATGTGTTAATATATTTCTTTTGACAAAAAGTTATTCTACCATCAACTTGCATAGACTGAATGCCCAAATAATGATGCAAATGCCCCAAACCAGACATCTCAAATGGGGCATGCAAATCAGCCTTGAAATTAGCAATATGCTTCTCATGAGGACCAGTAAGCAGCAAGTCATCAACATACACAACAATGATTAGAAGCACATCTTTAGCACACTTAATATATAAGGTGCTTTCAATTGGATTGTTCTCAAAACCATGTGCAATCAGATAGGTATGTATTTTTTCATACCAAGCACGTGGTGCTTGCTTTAAACCATATAATGCCTTCTTTAGCTTGCACATTTGGTTTTCATGCCCTTTCTACACAAAGCCATGGGGCTGAAAAACAAAACTTCTTCATGCAAGTCTCCATTTAGATATACTCTTTTAATCTCCAATTGATGTACATTCGACCATGATGAGCTGTACATGCACAAATGCTATGAAGAGTAGTCATTCGGAAAGTAGGTGCAAAGGTTTCATCAAAATCAATCCCTCTTTCCTGCGCATAACCCTTTGCAACAAGCCTAGCCTTATACCTCTCAACTGTTCCATCTGGTTTATGCTTCAGCTTGTATACCCACGTAGTGCCAATGGCCTTCTTGCCAGAAGGTAAGTCACATAAAGACCGGGTACCATTTTTCATGATAACATGATATTCAGATTGCATTGCAGCCATCGAATGTTCAAAATTCTGTGCTTCATCAAAGAAACTAGGTTCACTCTCATCACAGAGACTAGATGCAGCCATAGCATAGCAATCTGATGCAAAAGAGGCACTATGAGAGCGTGAATGAGTATGGTATGATAGAGCTACATCTAATTTGCTATCACGCAAAGTGTGCACTAGACATTTTGGTAAAGTTTTTGCCTCCTCAATATCTATTCTCTCATCAATAAGTGCATCATGAAAATATGCATCAAAAATGAAATGATCTACATCATCACATGAAACCTGAAATGGCTGAGAAGTTGCCTCATTAGGACCAGTATTAGACGTTCCACTTGTAAAAAGAGGCAGCAAACTATCATACATGTCTTTGGAGTTAACAAATGTCTCCTTCGTACATGAAAGTAAAGGCTGAATAACATCTTCCACAAAAATAACATCATGGCAAACCAAAATGCATTTAGTCTATGGATGATACAGATGATAGCCTTTGCTTTTAGAATTGTACCAAACAAAAATACACTTTACTACTTTATCATCGAATTTCCTACGATGATGTGCATGCACTAATGCATATGCCGGACAACCAAAAACATACACATAAACAACAGATGGCTTGCGACCATACCAAGTCTCATATGTAGTTATAGACTACAGTTCTTTAGTGGGACATGTTTTAAGTAAATATGCTGCACACATGACAACCTCAAGCTAGAAACTATGTGGTAAAGCCTGACTCTTGACCATACACCTCGCCATCTCATGAGTGACCTGTTCTTGTGTTCAGCAACTCCATTCTATTGAGGTGTATACGGAACTATACACTGATGTTTTATCCAATGTTTAGCCAAAAATGCATTAAAGTCAGAAGACATATATTCCCCCCCTCGATCAGAACGAAGGGTGCCCATTTTACATGCTGACAAATTTTCAACAAAAACCAAAAACGTTTTGAAGCACATGAACACTTCAGACTTTTCTTTCAATGGATGTACCCATGCATGCTTGGAAAAATCATCAATGAAAGTCACGAAGTAAAGATGAACTATCTTTTGGGAAGGATGGATGTTTCATTTTTCCCAAAACACAGCCTTCACAAACATGTTTTTTTGGTGCCTCATGTTTGGGCAAAGACGACACCATTTTAGATTTCAGAGGCATAGCAAACTAGCAAAATTTAGATGACCAAGCGTGCATGCCAAAGCGTGCATGCCAAAGCTTTGCATCTGGCATAGCTTGAGAATCATGTACTACACATGCTAAATCATTCATAGATTTTTCATAGTTTATGAGCTTATATAGCCCACTTCATAAAATGCTAGAAGCAATAATCATGTTGCCATTTTACAGATCATGAACTGTACATCTATCATCAACACATTTCACAACCAAGCCAATCTTGGCTAATGGACGAGCTGATAACAGATTCTTCTTGATCCTTGGTACAAATAAAGCATCTGACAAAGTGAAAGAACTACCATCAGTAGTAGTCAAAATGATCTTACCAACTCCCATGACATGATAAGGAGTTGTTGGTGCATGTGAGAGTATTCCCTATGGGGCTAGGCTCGAGTGAAGTGAAGAAACTATGCTGCGAGGTAATATGTTTGGTTGCCCCACTATCAAAGTACAAAACATCTGAGTCTACTGTAGACATAAACTGTTCGGGAGAAGATGGGTCAAAATTGCAATCAATAGTAAACACCCATTCTTCATTCTGCACAAGATTAGCAAACTTTGTTTTTGGTATAGAGGCCTCTACAACAACCATTCCAGCCTCTTTTTTTTTTGCCTCTTTTGCAACCAATTTTGGATAGTTCTTTATGACATATCGTTTCTTTTACAATATTTCTGCTTGTTTGATTTCTTCTCATCTTTGTCTTCCTTCTTTGAATGTGCAACATTTGCAGATTTCTGCTTACTAGTGGATGAGCTTCATTTATCTTTGCCCTTCAGACTAGCCAAGAAAGCTTGATCTACAACATGCATAATGGACCTGTTCTACCTAGACGGATCTTCCCGCAACAGAACATAGACTAACTCATCAAATGACAAGGCATTTGGATTGCCTTTCATCATCAAACGAAGAGTAGAGGCAAAACTCTGATATGAATTAGGAAGACCATTTAGAACGGTCTGCACAAGTGACCTATCTAGTATAACTTCATCTGTAGAAATCAATTGCTCCTTCAAGTCTTTGATCTTTGTTAGAAATTTCATATGCTCACTCTCCAATTGTTTTCGAAGGTAAGCAACATGAGCCTCATTCCTAGCCTGGTATAGTGTGGTAAGTGTATCCCAAGAATCCTTAGCTGTTCTGCAAGAGTGAATGTGAGGAATAATGGCATGTTTGATAGACAAGGCTATCAATGCATGTGCTTGAGCATCTCTGCCATCCCAATGAATTTGCTCTATAGTAGGTGCAATAGAAACTGCAACACGAACATGAATTTGAAGAATATCAGCATCTTCAATGCCATCTACATCAGCTTCAATACTTGTATTTGCAGGTGTAATGGGATGTTTTTCAACAACCTGCACAATGTTCCACAGTCCTTTTGCAACCAATACATGTTGCATCATATAGGTCCACAATCGGTCCTTGGTACCATCCAACGTATCCTCAACAGCCAACATGCGAAATACATCACTCCTTTTAGCCATGGCCACTGGCTAAAATACCTTGATGTAGAAAAATGATTGTATTTGAAAAAGTTAAACATAACTACCCTGACAAGTTTTGCTAAACCTGTAGCAAACTTTGAGACACTTACATTGGCGAATGAAGACCTATATATATCTTTGGCACAAAAAGACAAAATAGCCTGCAGAAGCACTATGATAGTGTGTTCAAAGGTTGAAACGAGCTTATATCACGATTTTAGCACCACAAGGAAAAGTTGTTTTAATCTCCTAATCACCTTGGGTATGATCACCAAATTTCATGGGATTATGAGACTATGACCAGAGGGGTGTTGACGATGCCCTAGATGAAGCTGCGACCTGCTCTAATACCAATTGTTGGAGTTAGACATCTGCAAAAGCATGCAAACAATACAAGGAATAAGAAGAAGCTTAGAGCAAAACACACAATACTGAATGTATTACTACTAGAATGTACAAAGATAAGTAACCCGTTAGGGCTATAGGCCTATATACAAGCCGAGGGAAAAACCTCCTAAAGAGAGAAGAAAGTTCCCTAATGGTCCTAGTGTGTTCACACACATCAATACCTAAATATATCAACACCTTTGGCCCACTAAGAATCATGCTTTCTGGTTCATCCCTTGAAATCTTCCTTTGTTGATGTTCATTACCCTCCATACATACATTTGTTGCATATCAAGGTAAAAGCTCATCAAATTTGACAATCCTTGATATCTTTAGCTCCTTTGTTGTTGAATTATAACATCAATAACCCTTTCTCTCACCTTGATACCCTATAAAGACACATATTTCTAATCCATCATTAATCTTACCCCTTAATCCACTTGGAATTAGTACATCATAACACGTGCAACCAAAGACTCTCAAATGTGATACATCTAGCTTCAACAGTGAGTCGTAACAAATGAGAACTATGTCATAAAAAGAGAACACCCACATCGAGAATCAAGCAAATTGCATCTTATGTTTGAAAAACCTTTATACCAGTATACACATATTTCAAAAATCAAGTGAAAACATCTGATTTTTTGACATTTTTTTGTCATTTCCTCAAAATAAGAGCTCAAAATGTGGCCAAAATTTCACTCAATTTAATATTTACATGTCCAAAATCTACATAAAAAATATAAAAGTGGTAAAAAATCTTATACAAAGATTAAACATTGAACATGTTTTCAATGGTGGATATCGGATAGTTATTCAAAATTGCTATAGAACATGGTTTTGTTAAGCAAAATACTTAGGAGCATTTATATAAGCACTGAAATTTTTTGGATTTTCAACTCAATTCACAAATTTCTTGATCTATGTCTACACCCCCATCATCTTATGCACTTGATTCAATATGAGACTATTGAGAGCTCTCTTCTTCTTCTTCTATATCCACAAGAGCTCTATTTTCATCCAAGTACATACCAAATTCTGCACAATCATGCACATATCTTCTTCTTTGCCTATGATTAGCTGTACCACATACATCTAGAGGATTTTTCCTTATCATATCGATGGTTGCTTTCCTCAACTACCCTATTTTTGTCAAGGCAAAATCATAAACAAGGATATCTACATCATCCATTTTAAGATTGAATGTGCTTCAAATATTCTTTTTCTTTCTTGAGTCTGTTTGTTGGTCTCACATACCATTTCTAAGTTATATTTACTTGTGAATGCATTACTACTTTTAGTCTAACACCAATGCACTATCAAAGCCTCTATTCTTCTTTGATCAATATCTTTACTAACCTCTAAAACTTTTGCAATCCAAAATGGTCTGGTAGCCTCATCACCATCAATAAGGACTGCAATAAGTGTTCCAACATTTATTTCTTTTAAAGTTCCTTGCCATCTTGCTTCGGCCTGTTTTGTCATCCTTGGGCTTACATAAATATTCCTTTCTGGTGGATTGATAAAACTTTGAAGTGCATCTGCATTACATGCTTGGACCACATTCACTGACCTTTGTGTACAAAAATCCCATGTGAATGGAACATCAATTGGCCAATGACCTGCAATCATATTCTTTATAATCTCTTCTTGATGATTGAAAAAGTCATCCCACCAAGATACATCTTGATCTCCAACATATTTTTTTTGCACGTTCAATATGTCTCTTCTTTTCATAAATACATGCATCCACCTTTTACTTTGATCAACCACATTTCCACATCTTTCCATATTGTTTTTATCTTCATATGGTGTTTGCTCTGCATCATGCAAAGAAAAATTAGGCACTCGCAACAAGAATCTCCATCCATCTTTAGGTTCCCACCTAGGAGAACATGAAAACTACTTTGCAAATAAAAGGGTTATGTCATCAACCCCCCTCATCAAGAATACATGGTTGAAACTAATATTGTGCGATGGGGCCGAAACCTTAGCACTCTTATCAAGGCCTATTGAGCAAAAGTGCTTAACATCTTAAATATGTGTAAGGTGTTGAGCTTCAAGTTTTGGAGTATTTGCTTCTAAAATCAACTTAGATAATATTCGAAGAGTAAAAGCATTATTAGGTGCCAACCTCTAAGAGAACGTACTGAACATTTGATCAATGTGATCATGAGTGTGCCCAACCAAAAGGAAATTTACCTTAACCTTTTGAAACACTTGTCTATCACCAAGCATGCATAAATATCCAAAAACTGTAGAATTATTATTCTCTCTTGCAGTATTATCAAGTTGCAATTACAGAGTTGGTGGCAAAAGACCCTTCTAGGATTGCAAAACCTGATGAATGATAGTAACCGTAAGGTTTGGATCATTATGCACAACCAGATATGTGAAGAAAACCTTGGAATTTATAGTTCCATTGTATACCAAAACACCAACCAAATGCATTTGCACAGGGACTTCATCTCCAATGTCCTTAGGGACGTGATAAAAATGGAGCAAACATGTTTTTTTAAATCCATACCATCAATCAACAAACACATATAACGCTTTGGATTTTTGAGTGATTTACTTTGATCATGAATTTCTTTCTTTCTTTCTAAAGCTTTACTCTCACAATGGTTCCTAAGCAAGCTTTAAAAATTATCTTTTTCTTGTGGTGTTGTAGGCCCCTTTGCCATGTTCTTCAAAGTGGTGCAAACTGAACACTCACCCATTCTAACTTTATGAGCAATAGTCACATTATTAAACTCTTCCCTCCATAATCTAGTAAAGTGATGATACAACACATTCTTCTCATTTCTACTTTCCGTATCTACTTTATATACTTGAAATACTTCTCAACGAGTAAATTTATCTATTAAGTTTAACCTTCCAGTTGTAGGCATAACCTCACAATGCAAGCTAAAATAGTTCATCTTCCAATTCATTGCATGAAGTCCAATAGATCCTTTGGTCCCAATATGGTATGTATCCAAAATGAGATCTCCCTTCATAAACCCCTGTTGAACCTTATGTATTCTAAAATTTCCCACACCCATTGCAATTTTAAATGCACCCTTACAACGCCACATCCCTTGACTAAAGTAATATTGAAAAGCAATACGTGTTACCGACATGTTATCCTCAATCATTCGCATGTGAGAAACAAGGTATATATCCTTCCTTTCACTATCTAAGTGGAGGAATTTCTCTCTTAAGTGCTTTCGTTTCTTCATTGCTAAGTTATACAAACATTTCAAACCACAATAATGCTTCACAATATCCAATGCAATCTGTCTATCTGAAGTAAGAAATTGAAATCTTTTTTGACTTAGTTCACGAGGCCTTCTCTTAAAATGTAGATTGATCATGCTTTTTCTTTCTTTCTCTTTGCTAACATCCATTACTCCACATGCACTTGAATCAGAAGGGAGATCAATGGGTGCATCAAAAGGGAGATCAAGAGGTTCATTTAGTTGAGCAACATTGCATTAAGAATGTAATTTAAATGACTCAACCAAAAACATAGAATGACATTCTAAGACATGGACATCACTCGTGAAGAAAGGATCAACTGAAAACAACGAATTCGGACTTCTATCAAGGTCACTCGAGGAACTTGATGCCTAGGCATCTACTGAAAAGATGGAGCTCATCGTCACTTACTTCAAAGAGAAATGAAGATAGGATACCTTTTTAAATGGTGGAAGTGTAACATCAAGTGAAAGTGTCACATCAAAGAGACATGAAGATAGATTGCCCGAATTATTATGGGTAGATATGAAGATTATGAAAAAGTACAATTTGATCAAACATCACTAACTATGTGATTTATTTTGACCAAGTTTGACTTGACAAAGGTTTGAGATACATATTACATAAAGTTTTCAGACACAAAATAAAGTTTAAGATACATAATAAAGTGTGGTATGTTGATCTCCTAAAAGAAGAAAGGTGAGAAGAATGTGGAGAAAAGAGAGATCAGTCCTCTTATCTTAAAATTGGTGAGCACAAAGAAAATATTTGAGGACAAAGTGATAAATTAAATTCCTTGAGAGACACAACTAACATTTTCATTTATTTTGGGCCTTTATTTCTTGTGGGCCTCAAATGTTCTTGCATATACTATTTAATGTATTTTCCATATTTTTTTTACACCATGCTTTCTAGGTAACAATGATGAATTAAAATGGCCTACTATCTACTCAAAATGTTCGAGGTGTTAACAAAATAACATTTGAAGTGTTTTTAGTAGGCACAACAAAACTATTTTGTGATGTTTTTCATCTAGGTTCATATTCTTTTAACTGTGGGATTATCAATATTCATTTAACTGTTGGTTTATTGATTGTCCAAGGGTGTATTTGAAACTCTTTCTTAGTCAATTTGTGGATTATTGATTATTTGTCATATCCAATTGTGGACTTGAAACTCCTTCTCAATTATATTTGTGATCAATTTCAACAACCTATCACATATATTGTAGCTCTATATCACTTTTTGAATTTTTCTTGTCAAAAGTGATAAGTTTTGCTTGTTTTATTCCTTCCCATAGTTACAATATCCACAAATTCAAAGGTAAAACACAACAAATAACAAAAGGTGGACTAACTCTCTTATGAGACCCTAAATTGGCATACCCATTGCTTCCTAAATTGGAATAACCTCTCTTATAAGACCCTAAATTGGCATACCTAGTAGTTCTTGGTTCCACTACTTAGTCCAGTTGGTTAATCTGGTTATGGCCTAGTCTGATTCAGTTACATCTAGTCAGTTGCTAGTTCAAGCCATGCAAGTGCCCATAAATAGTGGAGGAGGACATCACTCTCATTTCTAAAATTCATGTGCCAAGAGATAGCGATAGAGAGATAAGAGCTAAAGAGCACAGAGCCTAGCAAACAAGCAGAGACAAGCAAATGGAAAAGAAGAGTGCTACCAAAAATCCTCAGAGGTACCCAAAATTCTTGCTTCAAAAAGATTAAAAAAAGATTCCCTTTTACTATTTTAGAAAATTCCTATATTTTTTTGCTTTGAAATTTTATTACATGCAAATTTTCTATTTTTTTACATGCAATTCCATGCTAGACATTGACCTAGAGTTGGAAGTTGATGCGTGGCATCCACTTGGAGGCAAAAGTTGATGCTTGGTATTGAATTTCATAGACAGCTCAATGCTAAGCATCAACTTGCACCTGCAAATTGATGTGTGGCATCGACCTGCACCACCAACTTGATGCTTGGCACCAACTTGGAGGTGCAAGTTGATGCCTGGCATCATCTTCCAATCACAAGTTGATGTCACGCTTTCACTTGGAGGCACCAGTCGATGCTTGGTATCGACTTTGATAGACAAGTTGATGCCAGGCATTGACTTGCACCTGCAAGTTGATGCGTGGCATTGAGTTGCCTGTCAAAGTCGATGCCACGCATCGACTTGCACCTCCAAGTCCATGCTAGGCATCCACATGGAGGTTCAAGTTGATGGCTGGCATCAAGGTGTAGGTGACTTGCCATTGATTTCCATGAGCTCTCTAGATATGTACAAGTTGATGCCAAGCATCGACTTTGAGTAGCAAGTTGATGCCTCATATCAATTTTCAGTTACAATTCAATGTGAGGCATCGATGTTTAGCTACACGTCGATGCCAAACATCGACTTTGGGCTGCAGGTTGATTCTAGGCATCGACTTTGGGGTGCACTTCAATGCGAGGCATCGATTTTGGGCTCTACGTCAATGCGAGGCATCGACTTTAATGCTGAAGTCGATGCCTGACATCAAGACTGTGCTGCAAGTCGATGCTTGGCATCAACTTCGTGCTGCAAGTCGATTCCAAGCATCAACTTGTATCACCAAGGTCGATGCCACGCATCGATTTGCATCTTAATGTTGATGCCCGACATTAGCCGGCATCTGAAAGTCCACATTCACAGAGATAGAACTAAATTTCTGCACATTTTAGGGACACATAGGGAAGAGTGGACAAGAGTTTCAAGAAGCTTAGGGTGACTGTGAGCACAAGAGAACAACCTTGTGGGAGAAGCATGGGTCACCCCATGAAAGGAAAGAAAACCATGGCTTCATTATCCTCTAAGAGGGCACGCGACCCAATTCCCATTTCATTTGATGGGCATAGCAACATAAAAGCTATTGATGATGATCCAATGAGAAAAGAGAGGTCAAAGGAAATTGAGGTAAATAGGAAAGATCAACTAGTGTGGCACATGACAGCTATGGAGTGGTGTCTTTAGTGCATTGAAGAGAAAAATGCTACTCTTTTGGTGTTTGCAAGAGTCTATGGGAGGGGAAAGCTCATGACAACACATGCTTTTTAGTATGGCTTGGTGTTCAAAGTAGATTATGAGGATGAAGATTCAGACATCTATTCCTAGTGGAGACATCTAAAGGTTTAAGGAATGGAATCTGCAAAATGGAGCTCTTCTACCCAAAATGTTGTGTGCTAGAGAAGCTGGTAGATATTTGTAGGGACTTTGAGAATTTTATCAAGGATTTAATGCCTTGGATCCAAGGGAACATAATGCCAACATAGCAAAAGAAGAAAACCCCAATAAAGGCAAAGGGTAAGCAGTGTGTACAAAAGAAACCACTAAAAAAGTTGAAGAAAATCGTAGATGAAGCATCCTCTAGGACAAGTTCTGACTCAAAGGATGCTATCGTTGCACCTGGTGGAGAACTTACATTAGGCTCATGGGTTTTGGATAGAATAGGATGAGGGAGGATATTGCCAAGAGAAAACTTGTTAGAAAAGGGAAGCTATTCCACCTTCCCATTAATATTATCCATAGACCACCAATTGATTTAATCATAGAGAGGAGGCCCCTTGAGATAAGGGAGCTAGATAATTTGCATGTGAAGAACCTAAAGAATAAGATGAAGATCAATCCTCATGCAACTGTAGTTCCTTTTCTATTGATGGTGGACCCAAATGAATGCAACCTTGTGGATGATTTCAATGATGCTTTTTTGAGGATTACACGTACTATGTGATTGGTGGATTACACTTTGTAGAGGCTCGTAGATAACTGGTGAAGGAGCACCCCACAACATTCTTCTTTAGGTATGTAGAGTGCAAGATATATGCAGGACTTACTACTACAGAGACTAAGCTCTTGGCTTGGGACCATAATAATGACCATGACTATAGGTAAAAAATGTCATCCATTGAGCGGATTCGCTTCTGCCACCATGAGTATGAAGATTCTCTAAGGAAGATGTTGGGAGAGTACATCCTAATCTCAGGAAGCAATGTCTTATTGAGGTGGGGATTGCTCTCAATGAGAATCTCAAATCAGATGCCCTGTGGAAATTCGACCCTTGATTTCAATTGGAATTCAGAAAAGGGGAAATATGGGATCTCTAGGACAAGATTTTTAAAATGTCGCACAATAAGGAGATTAAGGGCCAAAAACAAAGAAAAACAAGGCCAGATCTTCATTGTTTTAAGAATATATGGGTTTGAATGAAATTTGTAGGGGCTCCTTATGCGCTTCCTCACCTTCGTTGATGGCTCTTACTCAGTGTCTCTTGCTCATGATGGCTAAGACCACCTTCCTCTTCCATCTGTCCTACCTAGAAAACCCTTATTGAACTTGTGCATATTAAAAGAAATGCAACACCCTAGATGGATAATATATGAATATCTATAAATGGTACTCCTAAGATCCTATAGTAGCGTATACTATTCCTTTTATTGCAAGCAAGAAGATATCGTAACCTACAATGGCAAGTCCAAACTTCTTTTGTGTCTCTTATGCTACTCAGCTCATGGAAAAAATCATTGTTTCCATATCCAAATCCTAGAATATCCATGTGTGATTTGTGGAATTTCTTGGATATGGTGAGGATGATGTGCATCATGTCAAAGATGTAGGGAATAATTTTACAAGCAACACTTGGTACATTACAAATGCAATCTTCCCATAATCAAATGGTTTCTAACATGTAGGCCATGGTTATTTTTGCATGAGGTTTGATCATGAAAGGATAGTTTGTTTGCATGAATTCCAAAGTACATAGGTACTTTCTTGGTGTCATTTTCAAGCTAAAAGGGGCTAATATCAAACTATGAAGTGTATTAGGGCAAGGACAAAGCAAGTTTTAGCAGTACCACCTCACTTCCTTGAGGTATCCATCCATCTCTTTCAACAGTGGTATCAGAGCAAGTTGAGGTAAAATGGGAGATGGGTTCCCTTCTTTCATTTATAAATTGGACATGAATAATTATCCGGCATGGTCCTTGAGGATGAACACCTATCTACAAGGAAGGAGTCTCTATTGATACATATCAGGAGATGACGAAATCCATTTTTAGAAGCAAAGGTCAACCTACAAGAGAGGAGCTAGAAAGACTCAATTCATGGTGTCCCAAATATGCTTTAGCCATGTCATATCTACTTAACTCTATTTCTAAATTCCTTCTTCCTCACATTAGGAATTGCAAAACTTCCCAAGAGACTTGGGATACAGTATCTTCATATTTTTCTTCCAATACAAGAGCTAGAATAAAATCAATTGTGGATTGAATTTACTACTCAAAGGAAGCAACCTAAGTAGAATGTTTAAGAGTATGTGACCAAGGTGAAGGATGTGGCCAATCAATTGGCAAGCATAGGAGAGGAGATTGAAGAGGAGAAAATAGTGACACAAATAATCAATGGCATCAAGGTAGATGATAAGTGGGAATCTTTCACAATTGCAATGGATCTTTACATGGATATGCAAGTCCCTGATCTAACCACTCTCATGGGGCAACTGTCACCCATGAGGCCAAGCTCAACAAAAATGGTGAACAATCAAGAGGTAAAAATTCTTCTGCCCTATATACAGATAAAGGAAATTCTAAGGATAAAGGAAAGAGCAAGAAAGTTGAAGATGGAGGTACTACTTCTCAAGCTAACTATGCAGGAAGAGGTAGAAATTGAAGAGGAAGGGGTAGAGGAGGTAAGCAAGGTAGGGGGAGACCTTTCAACTCTTCCCTATGCAATATATGTGGACTGTCTAATCACACAACAGATGAGTGCTATATGAATTTCAAGAACTAGAGAGGAAGAGGAATTCAAAGAGGTGGCTACTCACAATCAAGAGGATGATTCAACCACAATTAAGGACACAACCATGGCTGCAACAACAATTACAACAACAATTATCAAGGACGATGCAAATCAAGAAAATATTTCAACAACTATACAGAGGATCAAGAGGATTCTCTTCTCATTATGAACATGAATTTAAAACAAGGTATGAATGATAAGCACCTCTTCTATGTTGGTTTAGGTTGTTCAAACCATGTGGCAGTCAATGTGGCTCTCCTTTTTGATCTTGAGGAGCCCAACAGAAAGCACCAAGTGCAAACAGGTGATGATACCAAGCATTCAATTGTCAAGGTAGGAAATGTCAAAACTCTTGATGGGAATATGAATCTGTTGAGCAGAGTTCTTTATGTACCTACTATCACAAAGAATTTGATGAGTGTTGAACAGATAGTGGAAAAGGGTTTGTAGATTAGGTTCAATAAATTTGGAGATTTTGTGGAGGACCCCCAACATGGATTCAGAAGGATTACAAAGGCTCAGAAAACAGGTAGATTCTTTACATTTGAGCTTGAGGACACTAGAAACATTGCTCTTTATAACTATAAGGATCAAACCTTGTTTGAGTTAGAAATATGGCACAAAAGATTATGGCACATTGGTGAGAGAACATTGAAGCAAATATGTAGAGATCAATGTGTACTTGGGATACCTAATCTATCCAAGCAACATATGATCTATAAATGTGGTGCGTGTCAGTTTGGTAAATCACATAGTTTACCCTTTACAAAGAAAGGCTATATGCATGAGGATTATTTGGAACTTGTCCACCCACGTGTGGGGACCAAGCAAGGATCCTTCAATTTCAGGATCAAGGTACTATGTGTCATCTATTGATGATTTCACTAGATGGACTATATTGTATTTCATGAAACATAAGGATGAAGTGTTCAATTGTTTCAAGAAGTATCTTGCACTTGTGGAAAATCAAACAGGAAAAAGCATAAAAAGGATAAGGTCAGATGGAGGAGGTGAGTACTTCTCAAATGAGTTTAATGCATTTTTGCAGGACACAGGTATCAAAAGGGACATCACTACTAGATATACTCCTGAGCAAAATGGAGTAGTTGAGAGAAGGAACATGTTGATTTTGGAAGTAGCTAGATCAATGTTAAATGAAAAGAAATTGTCTAATTACTTATGGGCAGAGAGTGTTTCTACTACCACTTATCTTATTAACATGTTACATTCTAAGTCCCTTGATGGGATGACCCCCTATGAGGCATGGCATGGTAGCAGACCATCACTTGAACATTGCAGAATATTTGGTTGTGTAGTTTATGTGCATGTTCCATCTTAGATCAGAGGTAAGCTAGACCCTAAAGCAAAGAATTGCATCTTCATAGGGTATGATATAAATAAGAAAGGATACAGGCTTTATAATCCATCCAACAAAGGATTTATGGTCAGTAGAGATGTTGTGTTTGATGAGAATGATTCTTGGTTTGAAATTGAATGCAAGAAGATCAAATTACCATATGACTTGGAAGAAGAATTTCCAAGCCTTACCGAGGAGAAGCCAAGCATAATTAAAGACATCAAATCTGATGATGTGGACACCATCAACTTGGAAGAGTTCAAAGCATGGAAATCAAAAGGTAAGGTCAAGATGAAGAGGTTGGAGGACATACTTGAGTCATCCAACCAAGCCTTAAGGAGATCACAAAGAGAGAGTAAGAAGCCAATCAGATATGGGTAATGATACTTCATTAGTCACTAAGCATTCTATTTATCTTGCTAAGGATTCATCACTTGAAGAACATTCTTCATATGAAGAGGCAACTACCAAAGCAGAATGGAAGGAGGCTATGGATGAAGAAATAGAAGCACTCCAAGAGAATGACACTTGGGAGTTAATACCCAAGAAAACATCAATGAAGGTAGTTGGTTCTAGATGGATTTACAAAATCAAACGGAACTCGGATGGATCCATAAATAGATGTAAAGCTAGTCTTATAGCTAAGGGTTTTGCACAAACTGAAGGAATAGATTATGAAGAAACGTTTTTGCCTGTGGCTAAGATGCCAACCATTTGAGTACTGGTAAGTATAGTTGCATCTCAAAATTGGAATATGTATCAACTAGATGTGAAAAATGCTTTTCTGAATGGGTGGATTTCAAAGGAGTTTTACATGGCTCAACCTCATGGCTATGAAGATCCAAACAAGGTAAATCATGTATGCAAATTGAACAAAGATCTTTATGATATGAAGCAGACACCTAGGGCATGGAACCATAGGTTAACAACCTATCTTCAAGACCAAGGATTCAAGATGAGCAAAACATATTCCTCTCTATTTGTCAAGAGGAGTAATTCAGAAATGATATATTTATGTGTATATGTTGATGACATCATTCTTATAGGTAGTGATGCCAATGGCATCAAACAAATAAAAAACCAGATGATCCAGGAGTTTAAGATTAGTGACCTAGGTTTTTTGAAATATTTTCTTGGACTTGAGTTAGTATACACTAACTCTGGAATCTACATCACTCAAAGGAAATATGTGCGGGACATGTTGAAGAAGTTCCACTTGGAGAATGCAAAAGTAGCTAGCACCCCTATGGTGGTAAACCATAAAATGAGTGCTCATGAAGGTGATTTGCTTGAAGACATTGCAGGTTATCAAAGCATAGTTGGAATTCTAAACTATGCAACATTAACAAGGATTGACATATGTTATGGAGTAAGTATTCTGAGTCAATTCATGCATAAACCTAGAGCACCTCACTTGGAATCTGCTAAAAGAATTTTGCAGTACCTCAAAGGTACTCAAAACCAAGAACTTTACTTCCCATACACATCAGATTTGGGTACTTAGATGTAGACTAGGCAGGATGGAAGGATGACTGAAGAAGTAATTCTGGCTATTTATCTTTTACAGGTGATAAGACCATCTCATGGTCTTCTAAGAAGCAATCAACTGTTGATGTATCTTCAACAGAGGCTGGATACAGAGGATTAGCAAATGCTACACAAGAAGCTATTTGGATTAGATTGCTCTAGTCAAATTTGGGACTTCACACTCATTCACCTATGATCTTTGGACATTCAAGAAGAATGATGATGCAATGGAAGCCAAGATGTTTGGCTTGAGGGGGAGATATTGGTGCAAATGTCCAAGCATTCACATTTGGCTTAGCATGGAAGACTATATGTGGAAGCATTTGATGATTCATATGAACCATAGCTTGTAATTACTTGATCATTTACCATTGTAAAAGGTTTACACCTTGAGAGAATCTTGTAAAACCTTATATCTCGTGGAGTTAGGAGAAGTATGAGCTATGAAATTCATTTGATGGAATAACTCCTAAATCAAAGGAGTCACTTTTAGTTAGAACCAAGTTTGAAATTCAAATTCAAACTTGAAAGAAAACTTCTTATAAAAAGGCTTGTAAAAAGCTTGCAGATTATGTGCCTCATTGAGAGCTCTTTTCTTGACCATTTGTAGGACTGGAGTAGCACACACCATAGCTCACTCAGTCCACCATCATTGAGCATCATTACAATGCCAATGATCTTGTACAATCATGTTATATAATACATATTGCTCATTGATCATCTCTCTCTACTTCTCTACAGTGACTACTCATAACAATCAACTTTCTCTGGTCATATCTCAGTTAATTCTCAACCATTTTTGATGCTCTATAGCTTGTTGGAACCAACATGAAGTCTACGTTTGTGTTGTCAAAATTTCAAAGCACTTGGTTCATTCACGTGGGAGAAATCATCTTTGAAGTGCTCACTAGTCATCTACTAGTTAGTCCCTACAAAATCGAGGGTAATGTTTGGATTGCTAAACTTATTTCTCAGTGCATAGTTGATGATTTTAGATGATTTCACCTGAAATCATAAGCTATCTAGGCTAATTGATTTACCTCAAAAGGAATTTCATCAATTGTTACTGTACTGTGAGTATTGAGCAAAAGAACCAACAGGTTTATAGACCAAAATAGCAAGTTTTGTGACACTAGCTATTCATGAAGTAGTTTGTTTTGATTCAATGGTTTCAAGCATCAATTCCAAAGTACATAGGTACTTTCTTGGTGTCATTTGGAAGCTAAAATGGCATACTATCAAACTCTAAAGTGTATTTAGGCAGGTACAAAGTAGGTTTTAGCAATACCAACTCACTTCCTTGAGGTATTCATCCATCTCTTCCAACACACACTACAAGAAAGATATTGTCTTTTATTCATCATGACTATGGACTTTATTTTTCCATCCTTAGAATTATATTCACCTTTACCTTTGCATCTGTCAAATTTATCCAAGCATAGATCATGTGACAATGACCTTGCACATTTACCTTGCACATTTACCTTTAACCCCCCCCCTCCCCCCCACCTCCCTCCCCCCTCCCCAAGCTCATCTGGGAGTTATCTTTAGCCACATCTTGCAAAGTCATCACATTCTTGAAACCTTTGAGTTTAGAAGCATCCAAAAGCTTTGTAACTATGTTTGCAATGTGATGTTTTGGTTCTAATGAAGTTTATATCCATATCTTTTCTCAATACCTTCTTCCTTACATAATGAGAGTGGAACTCTATGTGCTTACTCCTCACATGCGACATGGGATTTGTTGCCAAGAAAATACTTGACACGTTATAACCGTGTATAGCAATGGTTCCAACTAGCACTTCAAGATCAGCCAAAAGCTTTTTAATCCACATTCCTTCACATGTAGAAAATCAGAATCCTCTATATTGAGCCTCAATGGATGAATAGGTTTTTTCTTTGAGCTCCATGTGATAGGTTTGATTCCTATCATGAACACAACCTTGTTGATCTCCTATCTTCCTTCAAATGTACCCAATAAGCATCAATAAAGCCTTTGACTTGCAATTCTTCACCAAACTTGTAAAACAAAGCATGAATAACTGTTTGTTTTATGTATCTGAACACTTTATTTGATTAATTTAAATGTTTGTTTGTCTAAGCTTGCATAAACTGAGAAACTAAACCAACAACATAAGATAGATCAGGTCTTGTAATGATTGCATATATTAATGATCCTACAATACTTCTATGTGTCCTTACATTGTCCAATACTTCTCCATCATTTGAGTGAATCTTTGTGTTTGCATCCATGGGCTAAGTGAGTGGTTTGCATTCAATCATTCGAAATACGCAAAGAACATCTGACAAGTACTTCCTTTGTATCAAGCAGATGCAACCTTTCCCATGAACAGTTTCAATTGCCGTAAACATATTTCACCTCTTTGAGATCTCAAATTTTAAACTCCTTACCAAGCTTTCTTTTGATATCTTTAATCCTTATGATGTCATTCCTTGTTACGATGAGATCATCAACATATATGCAGATATATACCTCTCTATTATCTTCCTTCTCCTTGTACAATGAAGGATCTACACTACTTGGGTTGTATCCACACTTAGTTAGATACTAGAACAATCTCTGATTCCATTCTTGTGGTGCTTGCTTCAAGCTCTAAAGTGCCTTCTTTAACCTAGAAACAAATGTTTGATGGTTTTCATCTTCAAATCCAACTAGTTCTCTCATGTATACCTCTTCTTGTAGTTCTCCATTGAAAAAAACATTTTCCATGTCAAGTTGTTATAATGGACATGTGCATGAAGCAACGATTGATATTAACTTTCTAATTGTTCCCATCTTTGAAACTAGGATGATAATTGCATCATAATTTATGCCTTGTGTTTGTTTAAATCCTATGGCAACCCATCTAGCTTTATATCCAGTTAGTGATGGATCAACATTTTTCTTTACTTCAAACAACCATTTGTTTGGAACAATCCTCATAGCTTCTTTGTTTGGCACTGGCTCCCATGTGTGACTATCTTTGAAACCTTTGATCTCCTCTTTCATAGCTTGCTTCCATTCCTTTTGTGTGCAAGATTCCTCATATGTGTCACACTTTTTCTTTGACAACGTGCATCATTATGCAAAATGATTTTCCAAAAAACTGTCATAACTTAGCCTTTGAGTTCAATAGCTTGTTCTTGAAGATCTTCTTTCATTGCCTTTAGAAAGCTGCTTCTTCAACCTATTCAAATCTACCTTCAGAGTTCTCACTTCTTCATATTCTTCTTCACTTGCATCTATCTCACTATTTTGAGTAGCACTTGTTTCTTTAGCTCAACTATAAGCTAAATTTGGAGACAAAGATTGGCTTTGAAGACTCCCCTTCCATCCTCCATTGGATGTAGATGCATCTAGATGTGAAACTTTTGTGCTTGATTACGGAAATTATCTTTGATTAGTTCATGCATAATCATCACAAGCTTCTTCAAGAACCTTTTCCTTTCCTTTATTTTCATACCATTGCCATAGCTTATCAACAACCACATCTCATGAGACTCTTACTTCCTTTGTTGTAGGCTTTAAACACGTATATCCTTTTTTGTCCATCAAATACCTAATGAAAATGCCTTTCTTTGACCTTGTTTCTATCTTTGCTCTAACTTCTTGTGGAATTTGAACAAAGTAAACACATCCAAAAACTTTGAGGTCTATAAGATCATGTTTCGTATTGAAATATACCTTCACTAGTGTGAAGTTATGCATTTGTGATGTTGTGCACCTATTCATCAAATAATTGCACGGTATGATAACTTTGTTCCAATACTATAATGGTACCTTCATCTTGTTAAGCATGCATCTTGCAACTTCAGTGATTTAGCTATTTTTGCTCTCAACTACTCCATTTTATTATGGTGTGTACCTATAAGAAAACTGCTTTTTGATCCCATTCTCTTGTAGAAAATCTGATAAATCTGTGGAAAAGTATTCCCCTCCATCATTGGAATTTGAGGTTTTGATAGACATTCCTCTTTCTTTTTCAATTTGAGTTTAGAATATCTTGAATATAGAGAAAACATTTGATTTTTGCTTCATACAAAACAACCATACCTTTCTTGAGTGATCATCAATGAAGGTGATAAAAAATCTATTACCAATCATTGATGACTCTTGGGTAGTCCCCATACAATTGTATGTATTAAGTCCAAGACATTTGGGATCACATAATTGATCCTCTTGAATGGTTACCTTGTTTTCTTTCCTAGTTGGAAAGCTTCACATAACTCATGTAGTCCAACAATAATAAATTTTGCATGGCCTCTTATGAGTTCATGTTTGCTCATGTCCGTTAGCTTTGGAATGTTGATCTGTCCTATCATTTTGTGCCATAAATTTCCAACTCCGAAATCTTCATATTCCCAAATTGAATGTACATGACCTTTCCATGTGGATGTTGGACATCCAGAGTGAACATCCTTCCTTCTTGTCTACCTTGAGCAATGACCTTGAAACCTTTTGGATTCTTTATGAAGCAACTATTCTCATTGAATATGACATGATAACCCTTCTCTATCATTTTTGCTTCTGAAAATCAAGTTTTTTTGAAATTGTAGGAACATGACAAAAATTAGATAATACCTCTGCTTGTATCTTTGAGCCTTATATCTCAAATATCTTCAATCATGTGTTGATTATCATCACCTGTTTGAACACATCCTTTTCCACTTGGTATCTGTAGATTGGTGAACAAACCTCCTTGGCATGACATATGGTTACAACAACCCAAATCAATGTGCCATTTTTATCATCTTCATAAAAGCTTCTATACTGATGTCTCATTGCAAGAAGTGTGTCCTTGCTTCCTTCACTTAAGATGCTTGCATAGTTGCTTTGGATCGTTTGATTTCCACCATTTGTTCTTCCATTCTTCAATCAACAATCACTAGCATAGTGTCCTACTCTATTACAGTGATAGCATTTTATACGTTTATGCGAATTGTAGGAGCCTCAACCTCTTCCTCTACTTCTATCTCAACCTCTTCCTCTACTTCTATCTCAACCTCTTCCTTGTGTGTTGTCATTTGATCCACCCTTGTTGTCTTCCAAACTGTTTTTACTGTAGTTGGAGTCATTGTGACCTCTTTTTTTTCCTATTGGACTTCCTCTTGAGTTCCCTCCTTCATCTTGACTTGCATACAACATTTCCTTGTGGCTCTCCTTTCCTTCGAATCCAACAAAGCTAAGCCCTTCTATGACAAGGTGATGGATTAGTTGTTAAAAAACTAGATATGCATCTTTCAAGTTAATGGAAGTTATAAAAGCCTTCCATCTTTCATCTTCTATGAATTCATTGAGAGTGCAACACACAAGATCTTCCTCTTCAATCATTGTGCCAATAGAATCTAAAGCATCATTTAGCTCCTTAATCTTAAAAGTATATTCAGATTTGGATTGAATCAAACTTTTCTTGATTGTGTTCGACTTATTCTTGACTTGAATTTTCCCAAATATTTGACAAATACATCCTTTTAAGAGCTTCCCAAACATCTTTAAATATTTCTAGATTTTGAATAGCTCGACCATGGCATTAGTAATGACTTATGAAATGAGAAACATGATTCTCCTATTCATCTCTTCCCATTCTTTTGCTTGCCTCCTTTGGACTTTGATGGTTGTAGCTTGATTGATTCAAAGTTGAGCATCATCTCCAGTCAATCTCTTGTAGCTTATATAGTCCTTTGCTCTTGATTTTGCAAAGATCCCCCTTGATTTGTAACTCCCTTTTTGCTTTGCTTTAGCTCCAACCTTGTTTGTGAAGCTTTTGCACCAAGTTTTCTCTCATACCAATTGTGGAGAATGTGTTCTCCTATTCACAAATAAGAAGCATGTAGTAAGCCCTTGTATGCATAGCACTTGGATAGATAACTAAACATTGGATTTCTTGGTGCTCTCAAATCAGACCTCAAATGGACCTATGGCTTTAGTCAACCAATCTAAAAAATGATACCTTACCAAAAAGCTTTAAATCACTTGATTTGGATACATTTTGGTCGAGAACCAACCACTGAAGATAGACTATCTATCCACTTACGTATGCTCAAGACTTGGACTTCATTCCCAAATTTATAGCTGAGAGAATATAGAACGTATGAAGGTGATATTTGAGGAAGAGAAATAACACAAGATAATATTTATAATGAGTGTATAAAGGCAAGAAGTGGTTAGATATGCACTGAGATAGGGGCCTCACAAAATGACTATGTACAAAGTGACGTGCAACTCGAAATATTCTATGAAATGACAAAATGACAAAATGGTTTCTAAGATCAAATAGGGGGCATCTTGTCTCTTTCCATCGTTGTTGAGAAGGTGCTCACACTCCACGTTTTTAGGAAATGATCATCTGAAAAAATGTTTTCCTTCTTCTTAACTCACCATATTCATGTGTTTGCCCACTACATGCCTCTCACTAAAAGGGAGACATCACATCGTTTTCTCATCATGATTTTTTACTAGATTTTTTCCATCCTTTGAGTTATATTCATATTTGGTAAATTTATACTACCATATCTCATGGAGAGTAAAGAAGGTTTCATTGTGTTCATCATGGGTAGTTGCGAAGTGGTGTTCGAAATGGGAAATTATAACCCATATAAAGAACTCATATAAAATTTCTACGGTTCACGACTAGTGTGTGAGGATATTATTGCTCCCCATAAGCATCACAAGACTATTTCTCAAATGTAACATATCAAAAACCATGTGGATGATCTTTCTTCTTTTTCTTCATTCACTTAATGTTGAAGAGCTTATGGAACTCCTCGATAAAACTTTCCAAACGTAGGTTTTAATTGATAATGTAGGTATAAAAGTTTATAAAGATGAGGAAAATATCGATCATTCGTACTCCCTTAAGAAATCAGGTCTTAACATTTTAGAATGTGATACTCTTCTTCTAGGAAATTCTACTTATACTTCTAGAATTTATGAAGCTATTGGAATTGGAATTTGAGAATTATATCTACAACCTTATAGTAACTTGTTACATTTGTAAACATGTTGCCAAGGTATTGTTGGAAGATATAAGATTGTAATGTGATCTATGCTCTTATTGGATGTCATGGATCATGAAGTCACGCACAATGCATAATCACTTAAGATTGTACTTTTTTAATACTGTTTGTGAAGCTTAATGTGTTTTCCATCGTGAGGTGTACATATGAATCAAACGAAAGATGGTATGCTAATACAAAATGTCATAATCTGGTCACAGAAACTCAAAACCTAAACATAATCACACTATCATAATCAACACACTTGTCTGATGTAAAGAATCAGAATAGAACACTTTTTTTCCACGATTTCTCAAAAGGATATGTTGAAAATGTCGGAGGAAGAGAGCTCGTTGAGAAGGCCGTTTTTTTGAAGTAGAGCCGAGGCTTATTATAAATAAAGCTTGAAAAACGAGGCTACAGATTCTTTCATAATATAGAACAAGGAAGGTTGGAGTTTTTTTAATTCATTAAATCAAAATGTATAGCTAACAAAGATTAAATATTTTTCCTTCTGTCTCTGATTGTACACATTAGAGTTATCTAAAAGTAAGTTGTGACTGGTGTTGTTCATTTAGAATAAATGATTGCTTCATTTCCTTTGCATTTGTCAATTTCTATATAGTGTTTAGGATTTTTTGTATAGCTAAGCAGTGTCATATAAGCTAAGCATTGTCCGGAAGCAGAGAAATTTTGTATGAGTGTGTGTGTGTGTATATATATATATATATATATATATATATATATATATATATATATATATATATATATATATATATATATATATATATATATATATATATATATATAAAGGCCTATTCAAAAAATTTGAGAATTATTCAAGTCCCATTTATATTACTTACACTGTTCTCTTCTTAATTTTGAGCCCAACCTTGACCCCATTTATAAAAATTAATATTAAAATATCAATTTAAATTACTCCAATAAAAAATAATAACATGTTGTAGTGTGTGAATGAGTCAAAAACTAAGAAATTGGGACACAAAGAATTGTCTCAAAATCCTGTGTAATTCCCATTTTTTGTGAATAGGCCTTTATATATATATATATACAGAGAGAGAGAGAGAGATAGAGAGAGAGAGATGAACTATAAAATGTAAGGAATAGTGCCTTCGGGATTGTATGATGATATGGCTTCGGGAATAGCCCACCAAATTAGGCACCTTGTTGCCTACGTTTTTTTCAAGATAAACCCTCTCTTTCACTTGAAGCCTAAGGTGCCCATTCACCTTTTTATTTTGTGCATGGATGCCAAATCTAGGTGCACACTTGCCCTCCTATCTTAGCATGGTGACATGGGGCGACCCACATAAACTTGGGTGACTCTCATTGCATAGTGAGACTACAATAAAATAGGGTGAATTCCATCAAACATGGAGCTAAACCCCTCCCTGTTTCCTCATGGTAAGAAAACTATAGGGCAAATCCACACTCAGAGCGGCGATCTCATCCTCTGCAATCTAGGCAACTTCCATTATTGGTGTAAATGAGGTAACCCCACAAGCCATACTTTCCTCAAGACCTAGAGGAACTTCAATAATAGGGTGACTCATCCATGTGTGGCACACAAACTAGGGTGAGTCTACTAGCATTTTGCATTGATCATAAACAAGGTGACTCCAAGGGACCACCAAATCTGGGCATGTGATGCAACAAGTGATAATTATGGGATTTTTTCATGATTGGTAAGAGGAGATAAATATGTCAAGAATTGTAAGTGTAGCCACTCCAAGCCATATGCCCAACGAGTGATAATTATGGGGTTTTTGCATGATTGAGAAGAGGAGATAAATTGTGTAGCCACTCCAAAGCCATGAGGATGCTCGGAATAATCACAGAAGGTTTGAAAGTAGGTTGGTGACCCACCACATATAACTCATCTATGCAAGTAGCTACTACTCACACCCTTTGGAGGTGCATACTCCATGTTAGAACTAATCTTGGCTATCTTCAAGGAATCATGGGATTCAACAAAGCCAATCATTTTTGCCCTTTGGTGTCTATATAAGAAATTGCTATGCACTTATTTGGATAGACTGAGAGTAAGAGATAAATAGATGTTAGTGGAGATAAATGTGGTAGATGACTTGTTATGACTTCGTGTTTTAACTCTATCATTGGGCTACGTACCTATGGGCCAATAGCCCCTCTCTATATTTTAGAGTCTTTGGCTAGATATGATTTAGTCATCTAGTACATTGTGAAGCTTGAGGCAAGTGTGTGGTTGCTCTTGAATGCACAATGTTGTTTGAAGGACATATTGGCCTACTTCTTTAATGTTCCTTGAACCATTTTTTTGGATCCATCATCACTTGTTCTTGAGTTATATATTTTACAGTGAATGGTGGAGACGAAGCCAGGCCTTTTCAAACAATGTTGGTAAATGAAGCAACGAAGTGGCTTGCAGAGTATGATATAGAATATTTCACCTAGTAAAAAGCTACCAAGGATGCATTTTTACAAAGATTTTGGTCTATGAAGAGTCCCCCTCAGATTTTTGACTTTTTGTAGAACAATAGTATTATATGGAGTACCTGTGAGGAGAGGTGTGAATCACCTCTTAGCTTTGTTTAGATGGGTTCACACATGAGTGCCATGTGGCACCCATGTGTGGAGCCATGTGGGGCACTCACTTGATCATGGAAAGAGAGACTTACGGTGGATGCTACGTGGCTGGGCGATATCTTTCAAGGAGAATCTCCGTGTGTCTACTCTGTAATGATAGCCGGCGGGTTACCTCATACTGCATGCAAGCCTCTTTCAAAATGAGGGGATTCCTTAGAGGTTACAGAGGTATAAGAGCATGCGGAGTCCTTGGTTCAGACTAGAAAACCCACATGCTCACAAAATGACTAGCCACGCGCCCATGACATGAGTAGCAGCACCCATACACTCATGAAGAGAGAGGGAGAGCCTCTCCTCTCCTCCTCCCCTCCTCTTGGGTGAGAGCACAAAGGGGATAGCTCCCTTTTTATACATGGAAAAGGCAGTCTTCAACTGCAAATATGGGATAATTCGAGTCTCCTGCCGCTACTACGAGCCCATTTTGGGTAAAAAAAATTCATTGGAGGAGGTAAAGTGAAGCTCATTTTGGAGTTTTTTTTCCAACTTGGGGGAATAAAATATATCGATTGGATCAAGATTTTGGTAAGATAATGGTGCACACATGTATTATGGGCTATGGACAAGTGCCATGGGTCAGGGGTTTGTCTTGAAGAGCTTGAGGTTCTCAGTTATGGGTTCTCAAAGTCGCCCTTCCATGAAGATTAGCTTTTCAACTTCCTACCCATGACATACCCATCTTCTCTGCACCATAGCTTGCTCATACGATATCCAATTTCAAAAATCTTTGTCATGTTACGAAGCTACACTCCTAAGATTTACTAAGCACCATTGGTGTTGGATTTGGACAAGGTTTGGTCAGCCAAAATTTCTCTGTAGCACTTTAGTAGGAACTACACGACCACTTACGAGCCTAGTTTTTCATCATTTGGCATCCAAACTCACTTTTTCCACTTGGGATAGCTTTATATCTTTGAAGTACAGGTGTTGGACTACATTTCTTAGAATAATGAGGACTATCAAATTTAAAAAGTGTTTCAGTTTCACTCACATTGCTAGGTTGGGGCTATTGCTACATGGTTTTGGCATTGTTCTTGTTGGTTTTTGGTCATTAGAACCTCGCTGGACCAACCAGACATTTCCAATTTTTGTTTGGGTCTGGCGAGGATTAAAGATCTGTGACCTCAAGCTTCAAAGATCACTTGAATTCCATTTTTGTAGCTTTATTTTGTACCAAGGAAGTGCTCTTGTGATATATTTCTCTTCTTCTGGCATATTCAAGGTTTACTTCCATTTCTTTTCACATACTCTAGTTAGAAAATGGGGAAAGGGAAGTGAAACATGGAGTCTAAAGGGAAAAAATTAATAGAACACGCTTCTCCATCTAAAGAGCAACTAGAAGATCCTGATTTTAAAATGGAAGAAGTAGAAATGGGGCAGGAAGTAGAGGAAAACCTAGAAGAGAAAGAGCCTCAATAGGAATAATATACATATGAGGAACTTTTGGATGAGTTTGTTACTCATGAAAAATTTGTAGACTTGAAAGAACAAACCCTTAGGCTAGAGAGAGATCCAAGTGGCATTACATCTCTCATTCAACAACTAAAGTCTCAAATGATCTCACTTGAGACTCACGTCACCTCTTTCCTAGCTAAGAAGGAAAGAGAAACCCCTACTCTTCCTCTAACTATGGCTAGGAGAGATACTTCTCTTCCTAGTAAGCACAAAGGAGGGAGCTCTTGGGAAGCTCCCCTCCTGAAAGACTTAAAGCCACCTACCTTTATAGGGGATGACCGAGATAGAAACTAGGATGCAATCTACAACTTTTTACAAAAGTGGCATGATTTGCATCAACTGAAGGGCACCCCACCAGAGTACCGTGTGCTAGAGGTGAGTCTCTCGCTTGGCCCCTGTGCTTATAAGTGGTGGATGAATCTCCAGGAGGCGAACTCGATGCCTACAGATTGGAATCAGTTTGAGACTCTGTTCCTAAAAGATTTTCTTCTTGAGAATGAGGAGGAGAAGAATTGGGATGAGTGGGATAGAATTAGCCAGAGAGGTAGGCCTCTTATGGTCTACATATCCCATTATAGAGAGATCATTTTGAAACTTAAGGGCTTATATGATTTCTAGAAAACTAGAGGGTTTGTTAGAGGCTTAGATAAAGCCATCAAGAGAGAGGTGAGAAGGAATGCACCTAAGACGTTTGAGGAGGCGATCAAGTATGCACAGATTTATGAGGTCCATAACTGTCCTCAATATAATCCTATGGAGACGGATCAGCCCCTCAAGCCTCTTAGCATGACTAAGTTCAAGAAAAATTTCCATTAGGAAAAAACAAAATTTTCATTAAGAGACAAAGATCTCAAGGGCCTAGGTTACCCATAGATCAGTTTGAGAGGGCCAAAAGAGAGAACCTGTGCTTTAGGTGTTTATCTCCCAGCCATTCATAGTGGAATTATCAACTCAAGAAGGGGGAAGAAAAGAAGAGAGGACTAGAGACTAGTACGATCCCTCAAAAGGGCAAAAAAGTGGTCCACCTAGTGCAGACACTTCCTATTCATGGCACCTCTAGCTGCAAAGGGAGTGAAGGTGATGCAGGAGGATATAGAGCACACATATTGTTTGCCTCAGTCGTTGTGGTCACCGCAGTTTGGAACACATGATTTAGTTAAGCTTCATGGTAGTGTATATGAGACCAGGGTACAATTCATGATAGATGACTCTACTACTCATAATTTTATAAACTATGCTCTCGTCAAGAAACTAAAGATTTCTCAGAAGCCTAGTGCACATAAATACATAGTATCTATGATGCAAGGGGAAGACAAAAAGATATGGGATACTATGGTATCCAATTTGGAAGTCAAGATGCAGGATTACACAGATCATATGGACTTCCAAATTATGAATATGGAGAGGATAGATCTTGTGTTAGGAAGAGAGTGCCTATGGGGGTTGGGAGACACACTTAAACACAACTATCAAAACAACACACTTGAATTTGAAAGGAATGTAAGTAAAGTTTGTATTTAGGGAGAGAGAGATGTACCCAGTGCACCTCTCATTTCATCCTTAGAGTTGTATAGTCTTTGTTATTCTCAGCATGTAGCAAGAGACATTTTTATTGTATAGTCATGATATTGAGCATTGTACAGACAGTTCATCTGATGTATCTTTTCATGCTAGAAATGTAAATATGGACATGACTTTCTATTATTCTTTCTTGCAAGAGTGTGTGGTTAAAAGGTTTGAAGATCTTATGTCTGAGTATAAAGATGTTTTTCCCACTGATTTACCTAGAGGGTTACCACTTGAGAGAGGGGACATAGACCATGCCATTGAGGTAGTTACTAACACTAACCCTATTTGTAAGCCACCTTATAGGCTTAGTGTTTCTCACCATGAGGAGGTTGAGAAGTAGTTATAGGATTATTTAGATAAAGGCTTCATTAGACCTAGTAACTCACCTTGGATGTTGCCAATGCTCCTAGTTAAAAAGAAAGACGGTTCTATGAGACTATGTATATAATATAGAGCACTTAATAAGGTAACTATAAAAAATAGGTCTCCAATGCCTAGTTTGGAAGATCTATTTGATTAGTTAAATCAACAAGGTATTTTACCAAGCTTGATCTTACATCAGGATATCATCAAATTAGGATTAGGGCAAAGGATGTCCCTAAGACTACATTTAGTACTAGATATGGGCATTATGATTTTTTGGTGATGCCTTTTGGTATCACCAATGCTCCTGCCACTTTCATGAAGCTAATGAATAGTGTTTTACGCCCTTATCTAGGAAACTTTGTGGTAGACTTCTTCAATGACATTCTGATCTATAGTGCATCAGAAGAGGAGCACTTGGAACACCTAAGAAAAGTGTTCAAGTGCTATGGGAAAATTCACTCTTTGCTAAGGAATCAAAGTGTGAATTTTTCAAGATAGAGGCTACATACCTTGGGCATATAGTCTCCCAAGATGGAATCTAGATGGATCTTGAAAAATTAAGGGCTATTATGGAATGGCCACATCCAAGGAACCTAGAAGAGATACAAATCTTCCTAGGTTTATCAGGTTTATATCAAAGATTCATTAAGAAGTATGCCAGAATTGTTGTTCTGATAACAGAACATCTTAAAGGGAAGGGGAAAGCCTTTCATATGGGAGACGAACAGAAGCAAAGTATGGAGAAATTTAAAGTAGTATTTGCTACAACTCGACTTTTACATATTGTAGATCCCAACAAACCTTTTTTGGTTGAGACTGACGTGAGTGATTTTGCTATAGGAGTAGTTTTAGTACACGATGGTTGACTAGTAGCTTTTTAGAGCAAGAAAATGGAACCGCATCAGGAGAATTACTCCGTCTATGAGAAAGAGTCGTATGCAATTATCCATGCTTTGAGGAAGTGGCGTCATTATTTATATGGTGACAAAGTCACGATAGTGTTTGATCAAGAGAGCATTAAGTGGATCTCTAATCAAATAGACATCAAACATCCTAAGGCTCGATGGGTAGAGACCCTTCAAGAGTTTGATTATGAGCTTACGTATAGGAAGGGAAAGTTTAATGTAGTGGCTAATTCACTTAGCCACATGCCTATGCTCAATGGACTGAGTTTTACTCAAATCAGTAGTGAGCTACTTGAGTCCATTAGAGGGATATGTAGGCTTGATCCTACATATTCCGAGATTTGGGAAGCCATAGAGAATGGGGATCATGATATATGGGTTTCTAGTGAGGATGGAGTATTGACGGGTACTTAAGAAGGATTCAAGTGAAAAAATTATAGTGTCCATGATGGATATCCGTTGTATAAAGGAAAGGTGTGTGCCCCTATAGATCTTGAGATGAGAGGGCATTTTTTGTATGAGTGTCATGACACACCTAGTACATGACACCCAGGAGTTAACAAGACTTATGATCTTGTCAAGAGGTAGTTTTATTGGCCTGGACTTCATAAGGACGTCCTAGAGTATGTGCTTAGGTGCACCAAATGCTAAGTCAATAAAGCTGAGAGGTTGAGGATTGGAGGACTACTCCACCCATTGAACATTCCCAATGGGAAGTGGGAGAGTATCTCCATGGACTTTATAGTCAGATTACCTAAGACACAGAGAGGGCACAACTCGGTCTAGGTAATTGTGGATAGGTTAACCAAAATGGCTAGGTTTATTCCTACATGTACTATAGTGAATACACTAGAGTTGGCTAGACTCTTTCTAGAGAACCTATACCGGTTATATGGTCTTCCTTTAGACATACTTTCTGATCGGGATAGGAAGTTTACTAGTCTCTTTTGGAGAACGGTCTTCAAAAGGTTGGATACAAAACTTAGCATGAGTACGACTGGGCATCCACAATTAGATGGGCAAACAGAGAGGGTTATGTCAAGGGAGCACTAGATTGTGCTCTCTAACTATAGTAGACAAGATTTTCGAAATACACTTATGATTACAAGAACACCCACGTAGGGAAAATAATACAAGAAGATGTAGCCGATACAAGACATCCTAGAACCCGGGACCAATAGGTATGGAAAACTGGACTAGAGATGATACAGAAGATCCCACAACCCGGGATCGTAAGTATGAGACAAGATATCTGGATTACAAGAACTCCCTTCTGGGAGATGAACTGGCTACAGGAAAGAACTCGACAAGATCTCATACTACGAGATTACAAAGGAACAAGATAGGATGTCCAAGAACTAGACTAGAACAAGGAACAAGACAAGAACTAGAACTGGAACTTGAAGAGTACTTACTTGGCAGTCACGACTCCTTGAGCTCCCAAGACTGGTATTGGCAAGACTAATTATGAATGTGGCCAACCCCTCCTTATATAGGTTTTCAAGGGTGGTTCATGAAAGGCGGTTACGAATTGATGATGTCATCGATGATGTCATTAGTTCAAAACATGAGCTCTGGATATCCGAATGAGGCAAGTAGACCATCGATCTTAGGGTTTTCACACGTTCCAGATGCAATGGAAGCATTGGTTTCTCCTAATTCTGAACCAATCATGAAATACATGATTCACATGGAATCTAAGGTTCAGGATGGTTTGCGTTGTCCATGATATCACCTCCCCCTCAATCGACGAGTTCCACGAGGAGCGGTCATGTTATCTGGTCTTGGCTTCATTGGATTTCTCTTATGGAATTCTTGAACCTTGATTGGTGCTCTCTGAAGGTTTTCTGTAGGTTCCCACGTATGATCACTGATGTCATACCCTTTCCAATGAATTGTTGGTGCATTTTACCCAAGCCTACATGCTTCATATGCTTGATATTATGATAATTTATAAGTCACATGTGTAGTCATGTGAACACCTCTTGTAAAAGAGTACATTTTATCTCTTGTAATTGAAAAAAGAAAAAAGGAAAAGGATGGCTTACCTCATCCATGATGTAAAAGCAAAGTTGTGGCTCTAACTACCTAAAACCATGAATTTTTGACTTGAGGGAATATCATCTAGCTTTGGGGATCACTTTTAGGTGGATCCATTCGAATTCGAATTCAAAACTCCCTCCAAGAATAGCTATAAAAAGAGCAAGAAGGAAGAGGCGATTAGCAAGCCTTGTACGTGACCATTTCATGTCATTTAGTAGAGATTGAAGAGCTTACTCCATAGCTCTATTATTCTACTCCCATTGCGTAAATATTCATTGCCAATGTGGTTGTAATCATATGTGAATCTATACATTTGTCATTATCTACTTCTCTGTTTTGTTCTTTGCTATACTCACTCAGAGCAGTAACTTCAAAAGGTCATTTCTCGAGTTCTACGCAACATTTGTCAGTGTTTTAACATGCATTGGATAGCTCTTACGGTCTACGTTCTGCATACCAATTTTCATTGTCATTGGATATATAATTTGGGAGATATCTATATTTTACTGCTCACTGGTCTATCTCTACAGAGCCTCGAGAATGATGGGCATGTTCCAGAAATTGATGAATCTTGTTCTGAGTGGTCAGTCCAATATTTGAAGTGTTTTAACTTGGATTCTGAAGCTTGCTAAGTCTATTTGCTATGCACAAAAGGAATTTATCTAATTCCTACCAGGTTGAGAGCACTGTTTAGTTTTTCCAACAGGTGTATGTCCACAAATAGCAAGTTTTGGGAGCTAGTCATTTCGCAACTAGTCTCTGTGATACATGTTCCAAAGTACTTGCCTGATATTTTGGTGGATTTAGGAAGCTCAAAGAGTCTACTAATCAACCCTAAAGTCTCAGTTGGCTGGTGTGAAGCTGGTTGTAGCAGCACCAACTCATCTTTGGATTGCATCCACCATCTCTCTTCAAAGTGGTATTAGAGCATAGTCAAGCAACATGGGAGATAGATTTCCATCAACAATTGACAAATTGGATTGAAAAAACTACCCGACATGGTCTCTAAGGATGGAGGCTTACCTTCAAGGGAGGAATCTATATGGATTCATATCCGGAGATGAAGCAATGCCAACCATGAGGAACAAAGGGCAACCATCACATGAAGAAGTGGAAGGACTTTCAAATTGGTGTTTGAAGGATGCACTTGCAAAGTCCTATATTCTAAACTCAATCTCTGATTTTGTTTTACCTCATGTCAAGGGATGCAAGACATCAATAGAGACTTGGAATGCACTTGCTTCTTTCTTCTCTTCCAACACTCGAGCAAGGAAGAACCAATTGTGGATGGAGTTCACAACAATGAAGAAAAGCCCGAAGCAAAGTGTGACTGATTATGTCACAAAGATGAAGGAGATTTCCAACCAACTTGGAAGCGTTGGAGAGGTAATTGAAGAGGAGAAAATCATTAGACAAATCATAAATGGAATCAAAGCAGATGACAAGTGAGAGTCATTCACAACATCCATGGATTTATACATGGATATGTATGTACCTGACCTCAACACACTCATGGGCCAATTCTTCACTCATGAAGCAAAGATTAGCAAAGGTGGTGAGTCCTTAAGAGGTAATCAAACTTCTACCTTATATTCTGATAAAGCTAAGGTCAAGGACAAGTCAAAGAATAGGAAGAATGAAGATGAAGGTAGCTCTTTCCAAGCAAACTTTGAAGGTAGAATAGACTTCATTCTTCAACACCTCACATTTTTGGTGACAACACAAGCTCACTACATCTTGCAGCTAATCCGGTATACCATGCTAGAACCAAGCATATTGAAGTCCCCTACCATTATGTAAGGGAGAAGCTAATGAGCAAGGATATTCAACTATCCTATGTCTCTACAGATATGCAATGTGCAGACATGTTGACTAAAGCTCTTGATGGTACAAAGTTAAGTAGATTCAAGTTGATGATTGGCTTGCAGCAAATCAAGGACAATTGAAGACTTATTTGGAGGCCAAGCATGTTAGGCTTGAGGGTGAGCTCTTGGTGCATTTTACCCAATCCTACATGCTTGATATTATGATCATTTATAAGTCACATGTGTAGTCATGTGAACACCTCTTGTAAAAGAGTACATTTTATCTCTTGTAATTGAAAAAAGAAAAAAGGAAAAGGATGTCTTACCTCATCCATGATGTAAAAGCAAAGTCGTGGCTCTAACTACCTAAAACCACGAATTTCTGAGTTGAGGGAATATCCCCTAACTTTGGGGATCACTTTTAGGTGGATCCATTCGAATTTGAATTCAAAACTCCCTCCAAGAATAGCTATAAAAAGAGCAAGAAGGAAGAGGCGATTAGCAAGCCTTGTACGTGACCATTTCATGTCATTTTTTAGAGATTGAAGAGATAGCTCTATCATTCTACTCCCATTGTGCAAATATTCATTGCCAATGTGGTTGTAGTCATATGTGAATCTATACATTTGTCATTATCTACTTCTCTGTTTTGTTCTCTGCTATACTCACTTAGAGCAGTTAATTCAGAAGGTCATATCTCACGTTGTACACAACATTTTTCTATGTTTTAATGTGCCTTGGATAGCTCTTACTATCTAGTTGTTGCATATCAATTTGCATTGTCATTGGATTTATAGTTTGAGAGATATCTACATTTTACTGCTCACTGGTCTATCTCTATAGAGCCCCCGAGAATGGTGGGCATGTTTCAGAAATTGATGAATCTTCTTCTCAGTGCTCAGTCCCTCATTTGAAGTGTTTTAACTTGGATTGGGAAGCTTGCTAAGTCTATTTGCTATGCCCAAAAGGAAGTTATCTAATTCCTACCAAGTTGAGAGCACTGTTCAGTTTTTCTAGCAGGTGTATGTCCACAAATAGCAAGTTTTGGGAGCTAGTGATTTTGCAACTAGTCTATCTTGACTTAAACTTTTGGGATACATGTTCCAAAGTACTTGCCTGATATTTTGGTGGATTTAGGAAGCAAAAATGGTCTACTAATCAACCCTGAAATCTCAGCACCAACTCATCTTTGGATTGCATCCACCATCTCTCTTCACATGAATAAGGTATTCCAATCTTCCTCGGGATATTCTAGAATCTAGGACATGCTCGACTTTGAATTCTTCATGATCATCAATCTCGATAGGTGGTGAAGGACTAGGTCTCTCCCCCCTCAATGGTGAAATCTGATATGCTTCCAACATTGATACATGGAAAACTGGATGTTTTCTCATGGTACTTGGTAGCTGGAGCTTGAAGGTGACTGGATTAATCTTGGCCAAGATGGTAAATGGACCAAATCTTTGATGATCTAACTTTGCACAAGGCCTTGAAGTTTGCAAATTGTTTCTGAGTAACCATACTTTATCCCCAATTTGATACGATGGATTATGGACATGATGTTGATCTGCATAGTACTTATATTGTTGTTGAGCTTTATGGATCTCTTCCTTGAGTTCTTTGTGAATGTCCATCAGGTACTGGGCCTTGTCTCTGGCAGCTGGATTCTTGACATGATTTGACAGTTGTGTATCCATCCTTGGATGTTGTCCATAGTTTTCAAAGAAGGGAGTTTGCTTAGTAGATGCATGAACACTATTTCTATATGCAAACTCTGCAAAGGGTAACAACTCAAACCAATAATTTTGGTGATAGTTGCTAGTGCAACGGAGATATTGCTCTAGGACTTGATTCACCCGTTCTATTTGTCCATCAGTCTATGGATGATTTGCTGTAGATAGTTTAACTTGAACACCAAGGAGCTTGCAAAGACTGTTCCAAAAGCTGGATATGAACTGTGGATCTCGATCACTGACAATATCATGAGGCAATCCATGAAGCCTAAAGATGTATCTGAGAAAAAGTCTAGCAATGGCTGCACGTGTGATTGCCTTTGTAGTTGGAATGAAGTGTGCCATCTTTGTGAACCTATCCACAATAACAAGAATGGCATCATACTTATCTGGCTTTGGTAGATTTATGATGAAATCCATAGACATTGAAGCCCATGGCCTTTCTGGAATAGGTAAAGGTTGCAAGAGGCCATGAGGCTTATGTCGTGGTACCTTAGATCTATTGCAAGTGTCACAGGTTCGGATATATTCTTTGACTTCCTTCCACATTTGAGGCCACCAAAAATCCCTAGATATGAATTCTAATGTTTTATTTACTCCAAAATGTCCTACTGCAAGGTTGTCATGACGTTGTTGAAGTACTTGGATCCTCGGATTTCCTGGAGGAACATACAAATGGTTCTTATAAAATAGTAATCCATCCTTTTCCTGGAATTCATTTACTTCTTGTACTTTTCCTTCTTGAGTTTTCTGCTTAACATTGCAAAATAATTCATCTTATGGTAGTTTCTCACGAATCAGATGATTGAAGGCTGAATTATCAGGATGGCTTGAAGGGATAGCTGCCAACTGGAGATGCTCAGGCTTGAGTAATACACTCTCTTGTTGATCGAAGGCCTCTTCACCCTTCTTTGGTGCAAGGTAAGATCTTCTAGAAAAGGCATCTGACTGACATTGTTGACGTCCTGGACAGTAGGTGAGGACAAAGTCGAAGCTGGATAGAAAGTTACTCCATCGAGATTGCCTTCTATTGAGAATGCGAGTGTTCATAAAATACTCTAGGTTCTTGTGATCTATATACATGATAACTTTATGGGCTGCTCCTTCTAGATGGTGACGCCAAGTATCAAACGCGTCCACTATGGCAAGAAGTTCTTTATCATGAATTTCATAATTAATTTCTGGAGGAGAAAATTTCCTCGAATTATATGCAACTAGATGTAGGTGTCCATCATCTCCATATTGTTAGAGAATGGCCCCTAGGGCAAAGTCTGATGCATCTGTATCTAGGAAGAAGGTCTTACTAGAATCAGGATGAACTAGAATTGGAGCAGTAGTGAATGATGTTTTCAAGGTCTGAAATGCTTTTTTTGCTTCTTTGGTCCATGAGAATTTGGAGTTCCCTGTAAGCTTGGTAAGAGGTATCACTATCTTGGAGTAATCTTTGATGAATATCCTATAGAAGTTGGCAAACCATAAAAAACATTGTACATCTCGAACACCTGAAGGTGGTTGCCAATAAAGGATTGTCTGAATCTTCTTAGGGTCCATAAAAATTCCTTTATCTGATATATGTACCCTAAAAATTCCACTTCTGTCTTATGGAAAGAACACTTCTCCAATTTCGCATATAATCCTTTCTCTCTTAGTTTCTCTAGGAATACCTTTACATGACCTTCATGATCCTCTAGATTTTTGGAGAATATCAAGATATCATCAAGGTATATTACAACAAAATCATCTACATATTCTCGAAAGATATCATTCATCATATGTTGGAAGATAGCAGGAGCATTTGTAAGACCGAATGGCATAACTACATATTCAAAATGCCCATACTTTGTTCGAAATGTTGTCTTCCATTCATCTCCTTCTCTAATCTTGACAAGGTTCTAAGCTCCTCAAAGATCAATTTTTGTGAAGAATTTTGCTTTTCCAAGGCGTTCCAAGAGCTCTGATATGAGTGGTAGAGGGTATCTATTTTTCATATTGACTTTGTTCAATCCATGATAGTCTACACACATCCGGAGAGTCCCATCCTTCTTCTTTACAAATAGAATAGGAGCTCATGCTGGAGACTTTGAGTGTTTGATAAACCCCTTTGCTAGATTCTCATCAATGTTCTTGCGTAGTTCTGTAAGTTCCTCTGGGTACAATCTATAGATTGGTCCAAAGGGTGGTTGTGCTCCCTCTTGAAGATCTATGGGGCAATCGTAAGGTCTATGCTATGGGAGGATATCTACATTCCTCTTTTCAAAAACATCTTCAAATCCTTTGTACTGATTAGGTAGCTGTAATGGATCATCTTTCTTGGATTCTTGAGCTGGTATGGCATAGATCATATATGTAGGTTCCTTCCTTACTACATGTATGAAGGCTTTGGCTCCAACATATGTCGTGTTCTTCTGGATATCTCGACGGGTGATTTTATTCTTTTCCCAATTAATGTCTGGATTATGCTTCTTTAACGAGGGCATTCCAATTATAAGTAGTTGTAGAGGGCTCAATATTACATTGAAACATATGTGGGATTCATGGTCACCAAGGTGTACTCTTAATGGTGTGGTTTCCATGGTTATATTCCCAGATGCTAGAGGTCGTCCATCTACTACTTCAGCTACTACTGGTTTGTTCTTTCGAAGTACAAGAATTCCATGTTTCTTAACCAATCCTTCATCGATGAAACATGAGGAGGCTCCTAAATCTAATAGGGCTGTAAGGGAAAGGGTCTTCTTGGGCATGATTAACTTGACAGGTGCAAGACATGTTTCTATGGGTGTAGCTGGAATTATGAGACCCTTTCTTATATCATGGTCCGACTGCAGGGTCTCTTTTACAACTAGACTTCCTCGTTTCCCTGCTCTACAAGGATGGCTCCAACTCTAGAGTTTGTTCTCTTGTTCGGACAATTAATTGCAATATGTCCAGGGTTTCCACAGTAGAGACATAACTTATTAACTCTCCTTCTTTGTTTCTCTACTAGTGTTAGAGGCTGAAGCCTAGTTACATCTATTTGCATAGGTTCATGCATGGACTCATCTTTAGTAGTGGGTTGGAAAGGTTTCCACTGGTGAGGTCTTCCTTCTACTTGTTTTTCTTGTTTCCTTTAAAAAAGTCGGTTATCACATTGAAATAATCTTCATGCCAAGTGAGATCACATATCCTATTCAGATGCATAGGTAGAGGCAGGGCGGTTACCTTGACGTAACTTCCGAAGTTTTGTTTTTGCTACTCAACTTGTATCTGCATTTCCAAATGTGGCGGAGAGTTCTCGAAGAAACCCATAATAGTCCTGAAGTACTTCCATGTTCTTCTCCAATATTGGGGCAAACCATGATAATGCTTGGCCATAGAGCAAGGTTCCAATAAACCCGACCTTGGATGCCTCGGTATCTATCAGGTTGCATACGAATGGACAATTTAACTTGCTGGAGAAATCCATGAAACTTTGTGCGGTCACCATCCAACTTTTATGGCATGCAAATCTTGGGTTCAATCTTGGATTCATTCATAAATGATGTACTAGGCCATTGATTCACTTGAATAATCCCTTGATTTTCTTGAAGACTCCCGATTTGTTCTTGTAATTCTTGGAGGAGTGCACCTACATGCATTGGATGTCCCATCTCGACTTGCGTCTGTCGATGAATTAGGTCTTCGACTTGTTGCTGGAGACTTTGAAGTGATGCTACGATCTATTCATAAGCGTTCTCCATGATCCCTGGTCTTGGATAGAAGATAGTCTTGCCAAAATGTTAGGGGAGCACTAGATTGTGCTCTCTCACTATAGTAGACAAGATTTCCGAAATACACTTATGATTACAAGAACACCCATGTAGGGAAAATAATACAAGAATATGTAGCTGATACAAGACGTCCAACAACCCGAGACCAATAGCTATGGAAAACTGAACTAGAGATGATACAAGAGATCCCACAACCCGGGATCGTAAGTATGAGACAAGATATCTCGATTACAAGAACTCCCTTCTGGGAGATGAATTGGATACACACAAGAACTTGATAGGATCTCGTACTACGAGATTACAAGGGGACAAGATAGGATGTCCAAGAACTAGACTAGAACAAAGGAACAAGACAAGAACTAGAACTAGAACTTGAAGAGTACTTACTTGGCGGTCACGACCCCTTGAGCCCCCAAGACTGGTATTGGCAAGACTGATTATGAATGTGGCCAACCCCTCCTTATATAGGTTTTCAAGGGCGGTTCATGAAAGGCGGTTACGAATTGATGATGTCATTGATGATGTCATTGATGATGTCATTGATGATGTCATCAATTCAAAACATGAGCTCTGGATATCCGAATGAGGCAAGTAGACAATCAATCTTAGGGTTTTGGCATGTTCCGGACGCAATGGAAGCATTGGTTTCTCCTAATTCTGAACCAATCATGAGATACATGATTCACATGGAATCTAAGGTTCAGGATTGGTTTCCGTTGTCCATGATAGGTTAACCAAATCCTAGAGGATATGCTTTGAGCATATGTGAATGAAAGACAAACTAGTTGGGAAGAGTACTTACCTATAGTAGAGTTTTCATGTAATAGTGCCAAGCAATAGTCCATTTATGCTTATGTATGGGTTTTAGCCAAGAGCTCCTTATGTAGTAGGATTGCAAAATGAGAAAGTTCAAGCTGAGAAGGACTTTCTTGAAGAGATGAATGATATGCTTAGGCTTGCTAAAGACATCATTAGGAGATCTCAAGATAGAACTAGAGCCTATGCTGACCCTCAAAGGAGAGACATCAACTTTGAGGTACGAGAGTAGGTCTATCTTAGAGTTCCCTCTAGATCTAAAACCATGAAGATAGGACCTTGTCCAAAACTGTCTCCTAGGTATTGATGAACTTTCCAAATACTTAAGAGAATAGGAAAGATCGCTTACCAGCTCCAACTTCCAGAGAATAGTCAAATCCATCTTGTTTTTCATGTTAGCCGTCTTAACAAAAGGCTGGGTGAATCTGACAAGCTCATTCCACAGAGTGAGGTAGTAGAGCCTATTTCTGTTCAATCTATTCCACATGATCCTGAAAGCATACTATGAACTCAAGAGAAATGGACAAGGTCACTTATATAAAGAGTTTCTAGTAAAGTGGAAAGATAGTTCATCAGATAGTGCCACATGGGAGCGGGTTAGCACCCTTCAGAGATAGTTTCCCTATTTTAGATTACCTTCCCAAGGGTCTTCTTAAGGGGAAGGATACGGGGAAACAACACAGAGATATGACCATGTACTGTAATAGATGGGGATACAGTTGGAGTACTGTTCCATTGATTATCTCTTTCTATTAGACCTTCCAGTACCATTTTTGAGGACAAACATGGAGTTAAGGGGAAAGAAATGTTATAGAAGAGGTGTGAGTCACCTCTTATCTCTCTTTAGATGGGCTCACACATGCATGCCATGTGGCACCCATGTGTGGAGCCATGTGGGGGGCTCACTTGATCATGGAAAGGGAGACTTAAGGTGGATGGTATGCGGCTGAGTGATATCTTTCAAGGAGAATCTCTATGTGTCCACTCCGTAATGATAGCGGGCGGGCTACCGCGTATTGCGTGCAAGCCTCTTTCAAAATGAGGGGAGTCCTCGGAGGTTACAAATAGATAGAAACCCAATGAGTTAGTCTAGGATTATCCTACAATTTTTCTAGATACGTTTATGGAAATTACCCACAAAACGTAAGTTACCAGATGATGTAATCACATAATGGTTTATTAATGGGTTAAATCCACAATTGAAACAAATCATGATTTTTAAAAGTACCGATGGATTACCTCTAGGCACTATAGTGGACTAAGCCTTGCAACTAGAAAATAAAGTGGGTGGAATGGGTTGTAGTTTCCAAGGAAGAAGGTGCAAGTTTAGCAAAACAAGTAATATGTGTAAAATGTAAGAATCCTAGACATATTACAGTGAATTGCGGGCTGAATCAAGTGTAGTGTGCAATCTGTAATACCAACAGTCATGATCGAATGTATTGCATGTACAATGCTAAAGTCTAGAATCAGGTACCCATAAATGTAGTTGTTCAAGAACAAGCATCCAATACCTATGTACCACCATAGATGCATAATACACAATATCCAAGGTATAATCCACCAAGGATACAACAAGTTTTGTTACAACAACCAACATTTCTAGAACATCAAACTTTGTACCCCGAGAAGTGGTTTGATGTTACTTTTGTGGAAAAATGGTCCATATACATCATAATTGCAAAGAAGCACAAGAGTATGACAAGGGCCAAAAAGAAAAAGCAACAACAATGAAGAACCTAGTAATCATCACTAAAAAAGCATCGTAGGTAGCTTCAATTTAGAATAGATGTGAAAACATTATGCAACCTATGATAGCCATTTATGAACCAAGCTTTAAGGAACAAATTTAGGTGGTGCAAAGAGTGTAGAAATGTGCATTTGAAGAGCAACCATCCTTCCCTTCATCACATCTAATCTGCCAAGAACCAATTGCATCCACAGCGGAAGAAATAGCACCGTAATCTATGCAGGAAAGTTCTCTATTGATTACACGGACCCCAACGACTCATGACCTTTGGACAATCTTAAAAACTTCACCTACCACCCTGCAACTTGGGAAACTTCTATCACTAGTACCAAAAGTTAGGGAACAATTTGAACAACATTTTGGTGTAAAGGATGAGTGAACAGATCCTTGTGTAGCTACTCTACAACCGAAAGTTGAAATTGTAGACCACATTGATGCACTTATTATGTTGTGGTATAAGAATCAGTGCATTGATAAAGTCTTAATAGATGGTGTTTCTAGTGTTAATGTGGTGACCTATGCTCTTTGTCAAAAGCAGGGTGGACAAATATATAACGAGTTAGGTTTTTAATCAAAATGGTAGATCAGTCCCAGGTTCATCCGGTGGGACTAGTAAAAGATATTCCCAGTACCCTTCAAGGATTGGTCTTTGCCATGACCTTTGTGGTATTAGATCTACCAGAAGAAACTTATGATGATAACCTCATGTTCAATCGGCCCTAGGTTAAATGAGCCAAGTTTTTGATTGGTCTAAGAAAGAATTAGTGGTAAAATATAAACATCATGAATACTAGGTCCCCTTAGATATGATGCAATCTCATGACCTTCAATACACTCCCTCACATCGCCAAACCAGTTCACTTGTTAGATGGGTTGACGAACGATGAGGAAGATGAATTTTGAAAGCCAATGGCGATTTATTATCTCTCAGGGTAGTTGACTTACAACCTTTAATAGATCAATGGCCTTCTTCAACATGTGCAATGGCCTTTGCACCATTGAGGGACTAGGTATGAGAGAGAAGAGATGTGTTCCCTAACCCCATAGCCGATACTAATTTGGCTTGTTAGGATTTTGAAGGTAAGCAAAAGCAAAACTATATTGTCGAGGACGAGTTGATTACTTGAAACTTAGGTATGGAGGATAAGACCTAATGCGTTACGATTAGTTCCTTATTAACCAATGAGGACCAGAGGGAAGTACTTGCACTCTTAATAGAATTCCAAGATGTATTTGCTTGGGATTATCATTATATCAAAAAGATTAGACCCTCACATCTACTAACACCGTATTGTTCTTCAACCGGATGCTAAACAAATCAAGCAGACTAGTTACATGATGAATACCAATTATGCACAACTCCTCAAGGATGAACTTGATTGATTACTGTTGGAGGAGATGGTGGATAATCACAAGAGATGAGCTTGTGTAGCTAAAACCTACTTCACACCTACTATAAGTGATGGGTAGAGAGTGTTGTGGGCCTCTTTAGCTAGCTAACAAGGATAAATGATCACATATTTCTCTTTGAAGATAATGCACTAATGTTAGGATCAAAACAGATAGGTTGGTATATGATTCAAGTTCTAAAACTTGCTATTTTGGTTGAGACACCTACTCAGAGTTTCACACCATTCTTTGAGTACAACAACAATTAATAAAATTCCTTTTGGGGAACTTCAATTAGCATAACAAGCTACCAGTCATGAGTGGAATCATCTAAAATGATAAACTATATGCAGAGAAATATGTTTAGAAAGTTAAGTATCTACCCGACCTTTATGGGCCTTGACAATCACAAACCAATGAGCAATGATTGATTAATATCTAACGATTGCGTGAAGCATTATTAATGAAACTTTTCAAGTTTAAAGTAGACATTATGCTTGAGCTATCATGCATTAAATCAAGAGAAATGATCAGCTATATAGTGAGAAATAGCTCAAAAAAATTCACGATTCTCATGGAGTGTGATAGAGATATGAGAGTACGAAGTAAGGATTATGTATGAATTAAATCATGTAAAAGTACAATGTCATTGGCAACAAATAATTGCTCAATGAGTGTGAAAAGATTGAGCTATGAGATAAGCTCCTCTTCTCAATTAAAATACATGAATATGATCTTTGAACCTCGACATACACACAAGCATTTCATGTCCTCTTTTATTGCTTTTGTTGGAACCTAAAATTTGAATTAAAATTCAACTCTCTACCAATAAAGCGCATCCTAAAGTATAGGATTGATTCTCTCTTGACCCAACGACCAAACATTATGAGATTAGATGCTTCCTAACTGCTCGTAGGTTTAATGTCCTTTTACAACTATAATTTTAGAAGCAAGGTTACAAGAGGTTGTACATATGAAGCCTTCCAAGTTTAATGCTAATACATCCAGCTAATGTGAAGTGATTAAGTGTGTAGGCTAGGGCTTAATTTCACCAACAACTTTCTCTCAAGCCTAACATGATTGATCTTCATTGTTCCTTGATCTCTTGCAGCCCAATCATCAGTTTGAACGTAATCATCAATAAAACTTGCATCAATTATGATATTTCAAAACTTTCACTTTGCCTTAGAACTACATGCACTAGACTATCAAAACACATTCATAACATTCAAATATAAACTTTATATCAGTTATAAAGACCTGTCCAAAATCGGTCTCTACAATGTTCTGACAAGTTGTCAGTTGCTTCAACAATCTTCTGCATTTCAACAGATCATCTTATTATCCAATCAGGCATAATACAAAATTCTTCAAACACCATTACTCAATGCTTGAGATATATATAAGCATCCATGATGCTTCACACAAAGGCAAGATCCTCAATCTAATCTCACATGTGAGATGCGATATGACTCAGGTGACTTGTTTATTCAAGCACAACTCCTATTTGCACATTGCAAATGAGTTGATACATAGGATAATTGTATATCCTTGCTAAACATAATGATAATGCACTTCAATGTGCTTAGTCCTGGTACGGAACATAGTATTAGTAGCCAAATGAAGTGAGCTAGTGTTCTCTCCAAAGATAGTTGGAGTGTAGGAATGTATCTCTAAATTTGCATACAATTGCTTAAGCCACATAGCTTCCTCAGATGCATTTGCCAAACCTCTAGATTTTTCTTCTATGAAAGATAGAGCCACAATTGGTTGCTTCTTGTATGACCGTGATATGAGTTTTGAACCTACAAAACATAGGTACCCTAAAGTGCTCCTCTTATCATCCTTGGAGCCACCTGAATCTGCATCAGAATACATCTTTATATCTATGCCAGACAAAGAAAGAAGCTTCACTAAAAAGATAATATTTAGAAGACACATCTCTGAAAGAAGCCCCGCAGGGGCGCGACACCTATCTCTGCACAAAGCCCCGCAGGGGCACATATCAAGGAAAAGAACGTAGGAGGAAGGAGGAACCAGGGCCAGGAAAGTATCCATGAAGAAGTGCAAGAAGATATCCAGCGGTTCCGAAACCACAAGAAGGTCCTTCAACATCTCGGTCTTTGGAAGGTCTAGATCGAAGGCTGAAGGATCACATCCTCATACCTTCCACTGGTGGCGTGCGTGGCAACCCGACTTAACAAGCAACATAAATGCATCAGGCCCAGAGGATGTAAAAGAAGAATCAAGAAAAGGCCATAAAAACTAAACACCTGTTTAGCAAACAGGTAGAACTGACCAAGAGATGCATGCGGACAACAAACTGAAGACAAGAAGTAAAGCCTGTCAAGGGACGCGAGAGACAAAGAGGGGGAGAGTGTTGCAGAGCTAAGAAGAGCACAAGCCAGAGAAAAAGATGTGCCCCAAAATTTTTCCGATTTGGACATCTTATTTTTGTATCATAATCATTTTGTAATATAAATTTTCCAATGTTAAAAGCACTAGAGGAGTCCTCTAGATGCATCCCCACAGAAGATTAGTAGCTTACCCATGTAAATTAGTAGGAAATTAGCCTTTTAGTGAATAAAGTGCCGGTCTCTTGTGTGAATATAAGTCAATTTGTATATAAGTCAATTTGTGACTCTTTGTAAAGACTTTTTGCCATTGTGAGAATCAATAACACAGAATTTCGAATTTGTGTCTTCTCCTCTCTGTATCATCCTCTTTGTGAGCTCGTATGCATGTGTGTTGCTTGAAAAGAGTGTTAGGAAGTGTTGTCTATCCATGAAAGTGTTTGTTTGCTATGGTTAAGGTGTGTGTGAAGTGTAGGAAGTGCTGAAGTGTAGGAAGGTCATTCCCGCGACTCAGCATTTTGCTCATAAATTGAAGTAGAAGTGTCAAAATTGAGTGAAAATACCACTATTGGATGCGTCTTCTCGAGAGCTTCGAAATGCATATGTACTATTCCTATATTCGGAGTTCGGAGGTGAGAGAAAAGCTCAATTTACTGTTGGCTGCTGCTCCAAGTATCATGACACCATGACTGACAGTTGAAGCTTGTTTGGATTAGTCTTTGCCTTGTTTGCCCTCTTTGGGAAGCGCATTTGCATTGATCATCATTTGAATGCATGTCTTCATACACTCGGCTAGGTTTTGATACTCCTTGGATTGATAAATAAAGCGTGAATCCCCACTATATGCACTTGAGGGGGATTGAGGTATAGTATCTTTCTCCACAAGTCCTTAAGTTGGAACTTAGGTACACACGTTTTTGGCGCCATTGCTAGGGAGTGTCAAATCAAACCGAGGCATTTGTGTGATGGTAAGTAGCTTTTAGCATTGAAGCGAGTAGAGAAGTTGTGAATTTCTCTTCTTTGGTAAGTCACATTTATCCGCACTTATTACTTCTCACTCTTGGAGTGTGTGTAATGAGTTGTTAGTCTAGGGAAGTGAGTCGAGTAGGAGGAGTAAGGGAGTAGTTAGGAAGTTAGAGTAGTCATTAACTCTAGTCTTGTGAGTCTTCTTAGTTAGGAAGAATTTTTCAAAAGAGTATAAAAACCCAAAAACTTGTCTTCTATACTTCACTTGTTTTCAAAGTGAGTATCGTGAGAGCTGGAGAGCAAATATCACGATCGTGAGTAGGGTTGTGAGGTGACTCACAGTTAGAAAGGGTTGTAGAGGAGTGAAGAGTAGCTTTCAAGGTAATCAGACTCACCTCTTACTCATAAATTCTAATGAAATCAAGTTTTCCAGCAAAACGATCTGCGATAAGTATCGTGAAGGTAATCCAGGGGTGGAAAAAAGTTTATTTCTATGAGACAGACAGAGGGTAGAGGGTAGATACGCTTAAGAAGCCTTTGTATGCATTCAAAATCCAAAAACATTTGCCACAAAGTGAAAAAGTGTCAAGTATCGTGTTTTCCCGCGGTCGAGTATCGCGATACCTGGGTATGGTGATCTCTTGTGGTCGAGTATCGTGATACCTGGCTTTGCTGAATATCGTGTATCGTGTATCACGAAAGTCCGATAGTGATACTTGGCAAATATCGTCTATCGTGAAATTTCGATCGCGATACCTGTGCGATATCGAGTATCGTGGGAAAATTTTTCATGATACTTGTCAAGTGTCGTATATCGTGAAAAACAGATCGGGATACTCCTTGAATATCGTGTATCGTGAGTCTCTGGTTGCGATACTTGTTTGATATCGTGTATCGTGGAGACCACTTTCCCGATACCTGAAAAATATCGAGTATCGTCCGGAATTTTCTCGCGATACTTGTTGTGTGTCGAGTATCGTGTATCATTTTCTGGTGGAGTATCGTGTATCGAGTTCATGAAGTATCGAGTATCATGGACTCCAAGTATCGTATATCATGTTTCCTTAAGTATCGAGTATCGAGTATTTGCAGATATCGTGTATCGTGTCCAGTCAAGTGGTCGAGTATCGTGTATCGTTTTACTCAAATATCGAGTATCGTGACATACTCTGTTTGGGTGAAGTATCGAGTATCGTGGACTTTTTTGGGGTCAAGTATCGTGTGATGTGGGTTCATTGTCAGTCTTTTTCCAACCAAATTTTCATCTAGAATTCAGACCCTCAGGGAAAGAACTCTAGAAGCAGGAGGTTGGCTAAGGGTAATCAGAGCTTTTAAGTGAATGAACCTAAGGTCTGGAAGAACCCTAGAAAGCCAAAGAAGTGTAATCTCTTCAGTGGGAAGTGTAGCCGAACCTAGTAGCCGCTCACATTATTCTTAAACCTCTAGCGAGTCAGAGGAAGAAATTCCCATGGCTTCGAAGGACATGCAGAACATTGCACCAATGATTGGTATGATGTCAATTATTGAGGGAGAATATCGGACATCTTTGGAATATGTGAACACCAACCAAAATGAGATACCTATCTACCTAGATGGGCTAGACCAGTCCGTAGCCAGATTGAAGAAGGCTTCAGATGTGTACATAGTGCCTAGGCCAGCAGTTAAGTATGCGGGAGGAATTTATATGGACAAGAGAGACATCCAGTATGTAGTTACGGAACACCCTGAAAGTATCAACGAACACGGGGAAGAAGATAATGCTCATAACCCTAATGCAAAGGGACATGAAGAACAAGTGACCACTCTTAGAGGGAGATCTACTATTGTTAGGGTTTGGAGAGGAGACTTGGTTCCCCAAGATGACTCCTTGATGGATGTGTATTTGATCAATGGAATGGAGCATCTCCTTAGAGCCCACTCTTCATTATGGGAAGTAGCCCCTAACCTAGTTACTGTCTATGAGTTACAAGATCCTGAATTCCCCACCATCATCACATATTTGGAATAAAATCATAGGAGATACTGGCCTCTAACAGAGTTAGAAAGAGCAGGGTTGAAGTATCAGAACATTCCGGTGTTCCCTCCTAGGGATCAAGCTACTACTTCTCATAACCCTCAAGGAACCTTTCAAGATAATTCATATCAACAGTCAGGACAAACACAACAAAAACAAATCCTGGTGAGACACCATGTGCAGTTTGCTATGCCTACAAATAATCCGAACTATCGGCCTCAGCCACCTGTTGACCCAAGGAATAGAATCCATGTCCCAAATAGACCACCTGTGGTAAGAGGACCTGGTATACCGATAGGAAGACCAGTTTTCCCTATGATGCTTAGACCACCTGAGGCTGGAAGAAGATTAAGACCCATCCAAGTCGCTAAATGCATGAGAAACCATTATGATGGCTCTAGTGAACCTTACAATCATATAGCGGAATTCAAGCAAGTAATCAGATCCGAACAAGTGGAAGATTTCTTGATCCAATATGAATCCTTTGGTCTAACTTTGACAGACACAACTTTAGCTCGGTTCCAACCATTAGACCCTAATAATTTTCAAAACATGGAACAAGTCTATCAAGAAATGATTGAGGAATCACTAAATCTGGGATTAAAAATAACTCTTCCTCATTAATCCATAGTTTTAAGTAGGCTCCTACAGAATCAGTGAGATTGGCAACAAGAAGATTCAAGCAATATGTGGATAGATGTCTAGTGGAAGAGAGACCCACTCAAAACAAGATGGTGTCATTGCTTTTGGAAGGGTTAGTGAATGGATCATTAAGATCTCTGGTTTATGTGAAAAGAGTTCAAACTTTCCCAGAGTGTATGAAAGAATGCATTGATTTAGAGGACAACCTTGCAGAAGATCTGAAAATACCTCAAGGTAGTGTAAAAAGTGAAGATTCAGTCAACAATACATCAAACCCTAAGAATAATGTAGAGGAAATAGCCGACTTAGTAGCAAAGAAACTGAATGTTCAAGAACAGAGGAACTACCCCAACAACCCAATGAGAGTACCCATGCTTAGAAGATGTATGCACTATGGAGGTGATCATCCCTCTCATTTGTGCACTAGGGGAGTAGTCCCACCACCTGCTTATGCTTACACTAGACCAGCCGTCCTGGGGCCTCTACAATATTGCAGCATAGAACAAAAATACACAAATCACAGTGCAGAAAATTGTCCTTACAATAGACAGTCAAGACCGGTACCACCACTCATGAGACCTTATGGATACCCACAGAGAGATCAAGGAGGAGAAGCCTTTAGATATCCTATATATCAGCCACAGGCACCAACACCACGACCCTATGCTTATCAAGGTTACAATCAACCACAACCAGTGTTAGGGCAACAAACCACCCCACCCTCAGAATGTTGTCCCAGTGAAAATGGCTCAACCTGAAGAAAACTTAGAGAGAGCAATAGTTCCAGCCATGCCTTTAACTAGTAATGAACCATATGACTCATCCTACGACCATAGTCAAGGAAACTATTCCACTTACGAGAGCTCCATGAGAGAATATGGACAAATGTATGAACCATATGCATATGGCATGGAAGTACTAGGTAGTTCCTATGGATATGAGCAAGATTATGTGCCATTGATGTACACAACCCCCAAAGCACCCATATCCCCCCGACCTATGAACAGACCGCCTGTACCCAGAGGACCATGTTATAGATGCGGAGGTGACCATTATATCAGAGAATGTACACTACCAAACCCACCACCACCACAACGAGTTTGGGAAGGATACTATAGTGATTGTGGTAAAGAACACCTTTTTAGGGATTGTCCCAAGAACCCTATCAAAGTTAACTCGAATGTGAAGATAAACGTGATAGAGGTGATAGAATCATCGGGAAACGATAAAGAGTACACCGTGCCAGTGAAAGCAATAACGAGAGCTAAAGCTAGAGAGACCCCAGAAAAAACTGGAGAGAGTGATCAGATCAACAGAGAAGTAAACATTCCTACACCTCAAAGAGTTGAAGACTCAGAAGAGCTTAGAAAAAGTATCACAAGTAAACGAAACCAGAGATGGAAGAATCGTAGAGATAGGATAAAGGAAAAGAAACTACAACAATAGATGGAGAAGGAAAAAAATGAACAAGTTCAAAAAGAAAAACAGAAACTTGAAGAAGAAAATAAAAAAGAAAAGAAAAAAAAAGAAGAGGTAGGATCATTTTAGTAGATCCCATGCCTGAAGAGTTAGCCATGTGGATTCAGGCGTACCAGGCACAAATAAGAGCGGGATCAACCATTGAACAACATGAAAAAGAATATCCTAGAGGTGACTTAGAGAAAGAAAGGTTGGAGATTTGCAAGAAATTAATTGAAGTAGCTCAACAGACCTTAGAAAAACCTATCTATAGATTACCCAATTCACGAATTCCTGAAGAAGAATTCCAAGAGTGTGTCAATGACCCTCAGAAAACCAAAGAAGGTGAGACACATAATGGAAATCACGGTGATGATAAAAGGGAAGGATCCATTGTTCCCGAAGTAGATGGAGAATGGCCTAAAGACTTGTGGGCAAAGGTCCAAGAAGACAGATGGAAGAAAGTGGAAGGAATAGAACCACCCTTTGAAGAGTTAGAAGCAGGAGGTGAATTGGAACAATCAATACCTGAGCTGAATTCAGAAGAATTATTACCCTTTGACCAAAGTGAAAAGGAAAATGATAGTGAAAAGTTCTTGCCTAATTACATAGGAGAATACGAACATAATTCGGAATTATACTGCATCCCCTCAATAAGAAAAAAAGAACAGAACTCATCAGTCCAAACATCGGACATCATACAACACCTTAGAAAGGTAAAAATCCCTTGTACTCTGACATTGGAAGAACATTTAAAGATCAAACCACATTTGAAGGAGAAATTAACCACTCAATTGGAGAACAAGGCAAAAGAGAAGGAGATGCCTGATGAGGTGACCACGGTCAAAATCCCAGTCGATAAGGTTGGAGATTTCAGTGAGGGAGATGAAGGAAACACGTGTCTTCCAATTACCTATAAGGGTTACACCACTAAAGCTATCTTAGATTCAGGATCCGGAGTGGGAATTGCAACTAAAAAGAAATCTGGGAGAAATGGGGAAAACCATCTGCAAGACCAACACGCATGAAGATACAAATGGTAGACGGACACACCAAACGACCCTTGGGATTATTGGAACGAGTGATTTTTACCACTTGCGGAGTTGAATTCGAGCACACCTTAGCGATATGTCAATTTGAAAGGGCTAGCAATTATGAGATGATACTTGGAAGACCCTTCATGAGACAGCTAAAGGCAATGCAAGATTGGGGAAAAGACTTAGTATACCTACAACATGAAGGAACCACAACAAGAATAAACCTCCACACATACACGTATCAAGATGTTCCCCCCTTGCAATGGAATCAGATTCATAAAGAGGAAGATGAGAAGTCGATTCACAGTATAGGTTCAAGTGATCAATCGTGGATGAACGAAGAAACTCATCTGTGGATATGCCAAACTACGAAAAAGGAAGAGGATAGAAGGAAAGGATGGCAGCACAGGCAAGGAGTTGCTAAATCTGTACAAGATCCAGCTTACATGCCTCAGATATTCCTAGATGAAGAATTCAAACCTCATGGTTGGATGGAGATTTTAGCCACTCTCGATGTGTGTGTAAACGAAGAAGTGATAACCATGAATGAATGTATTGACGAGGAAGGCTATGACGTTAGTCTATACGTGGTAGTTCTTCAAGAGGCGGAAGAAGGAGAAGTAATTGAAAAGGAATGGAAAGAGGATTATGAGAGCATTGAAATGGAGCAAGAGCAATTGGAAATAGAAAGTGGAAATCAAGAAGCAAGTGTCATAGCTAATGAAATAAATCGAGAAAGGACACAGGAAGAAGAGCTTGGAATAGATAAAGCAAAAGATGAGGAGGAAAACAAGCCTCAAGATCAATTTGAAGTGCCTGCCCACTTCAAAAAATATGAAGTAGAAGAGAGAAAAATTGCTATTCAAATGTCGAAACGAGAAGCACAATCAGGAATAGCATATGAAAATAAAGAGCAAACCAAGAAAATAGTAGTAACCTTGGAGGAAGGAGAAGAAAGATGTACTTTTATAGGTCAAGATGTCTCAATGGAGGAAGAACAAGAGTTAATACGACTCATAAGAGAATATAGGGATGTCTTTGCATGGACATATAAGGATTTGAAAGGAGTATATCCTTCTATTTGTGCCCATAGAATCCCTATGACATCTGAAGCTAAACCTTCCAAACAGAGACCTTACACATATAACGATATTTACTCAGTAAACATTAAGGAAGAGATAGATAAGCTGTTGGATGTTGGGTTCATTTATGAGATTGATGTTGAAGATAAATGTACAAGCTCATTTTCATAGACCCATGCTTGGATAAATTTACCAAATATAAAGATAAAGAAAACTGTAGAGGAAAAAAGGAAAAAATAATCAAACAAAAAGTCTAGTCAAAATTCATGATGAGTAAGAGATACAATATCTTGCCTTGTAGTTAGTAGCATGTAGTGGAGAAAGTGGTGAGTTAAGAAGAAGGCACAAACTTCTTCACATGCTCATTGGTTATAAAAGTGAAGTGGGAGCACATTCAAAAAAGGTGATGAAGAGGCAAGAGCTCCCAGTAGTCGGATCTAGCCATTTTGTCATTTTTGGCTTCCCTTAGACTCCTTCCAGCGGCACGTCAGTTTGTACATAGCTCTGTTGCAGAGCTCATATCTCAGTGCATATGTAACCATTTTATGCTTTTAAACATTCATTTATCTTGTGTACGTTCTGAATATCAAATATCTATTTGAAAGCTTATGTACTTTGTGAGATATCAATGAAAGAGTGAAGTCTAGTTTTTTAGTATACCTCTGTAGATAGGTAGTCTATTTTGGTCGGTTAAGTTTCCCAACCAAAACATAGCCAAATTGCACAATTTTTGTCTTGTTGGAAAGCTCTTGGCATCTATTTTCACAGTCCCAAATATCTTAGTGAGAGAATTTATATTCTGTGAGATATCTATTAGATAGTAATGTCTAGTTTTACAGTGTACTTATGTGTGCAGGTGGTCTATCTTGGTGAGTTGAGTTTCTTGATCAAAACTCATCCAAATTACTTGTTTTTTATCTTTTTGGAAAGCTATTTATGTCTAATTTCTCTATACCAAATATCTTTCTCAAAGGATATACATTCAGAGAGTTATCAGTCCGAGAGTGAAGCTCAGGTCTTTAGCATATCTGTGTGGACAGGTAGTTCATCTTTGACAGTTGTGTTTCCTAATAAAAACGTGTCCAAATTAAGTCATTTATAGCTTGTTAGAAAGCTCTCTTTGTCTAATTTGATTGATTAAAGTCTCAAGTCCATTTGAGTTCTGTATTGAGAGCAGCAAGCTATCTAAGGTGCAGATGTTTGTCCAAGTGCTGGACATACAAGGGCTCACTACACACTTCCGTTGCGCATAGGAGAACTCATTCTCCACAATTGAACACACGGAATGGGTGTCACCTTTGGTAGTCGTGCCAAAAAATAATGGTAAGTTAAGAGTATGCATTAATCTGAAAAATGTAAATGCTGCCACCATAAGGGATAGTTACCCATTACCCATCACGGATCATCTTTTGGAAAGAGTGGGAGGAAAGGAAGTTTATAGTTTTTTGGACGGCTTTTCAGGGTATAATCACATAGCCATCGCTCCTGAGGACCAACATAAAACAACTTTTGCAACTGAATGGGGAGTATACGCCTTTAGGGTTATGCCTTTTGGTCTAACCAATGCCCCAGCCACTTTTGAAAGATTGATGTGCCATGTACTCAAGGAGTTCCTGAGAAAGAGTATGGAGGTCTACGTGGATGACTTATGCACTTATTCAGCTAGATGATTAGAACATATCCCCGAACTAGGAAAGATCTTCGCCAATGTCGCCAATATAGAGTATGCCTTAATCTAGAAAAGTGTGTCTTCATGGTTCGACAAGGAAAGATATTAGGACACATTGTCTCTAAGAATGGGATCTCAATGGATGAAGATAAAACCAAAGTAATTCTGGATTTACCGAGACCAAAGACTGCTAAAGAAGTACAAGCATTTATGGGACATTGTGGATACTACCGAAGATTTATACACATGTATGCCATAATTGCTAGACCTCTTTATGCATTATTGTCTCAGTTTAATTGGACGGAAGAATGTGAAAAGGCCTTTAACGAATTAAAGAGTCGATTGAGTTGAGCACCAATCCTTCGAGTACCTAATTGGAACAAACCATTTCACATTCACGTAGATGCTTCCAAGTTTGCCATTGCTTGCATCCTAACTCAACCAACAGATACAGGAAAGTTGGATCACCCTATAGCTTATGCCAGTAGACAATTGAATCAAGCAGAACGCAATTATACCACGACCGAGAGAGAAGGCCTAGGGATGGTGTACGTAGTTAAAAAGTTTAGACACTACTTACTGGCAAACAAATTCAAATTATTCATTGATCATCAAGCCCTACTATACTTAGTCAGTAAGCCTTGTAATACAGGATGACTAGTACGATGGTTTCTATTGCTGATGGAATTTGATTTTGAAGTAGTAGTCAAGAAAGGGAATACCCACATTAGAGCAGATCACCTATCAAGAGTGACACATGGAGAACCCCCCACAGGAGTACCTGACGATCTGCCAGATACCTATCTGTTTAATCTGGAAGTATGTCCGCAATGGGCAGAAAAGTTGATCCCAATACTCACATATGGACCTAAACATGGGATCTCACCAAACCAAAATCAAGATTTATGGAAGACTAAAGACCTTCATATCATTGCTGGAAGCCTATATCACCAAGACTCAAGTGGATTACTCATGAGATGCGTGGAAGAGGAGGAACAAGAAATGTGGCTTCAAAAAGCACATGTGAATCAATGGAAAACGCATTTAAATGCAATTGGAACATGGCAAACATTGAAGAAATTAGGCATATACTGGCCAACCATGCAAAGGGATACACATAACTATGTATCATCCTGCCCAATTTGTCAAGAGCGGAATCCAGAGGAGAACTCTAATTTATGCTACTCCACCGTAGCACCAAGATGGAGCATGCCTCTGGTAAAATTCTTGAAGACCCAAGAACACCCAGAAAGAGCCACGCTAGCAAGGAAACGTGCACTTGTAGAACAAAGCAAGGACTATGCTCTCATAGGAAAACAACTCTTCAAGCGAGGAAGAGGTAATCATTTACAAATGTGCATTCATGAAGACGAATATCTTGCTGTCCTAGAGATGGCACATATAGGAGCTGCAAGAGGACATTTTTCTGCAGATAAAACCGCAAAAATGATTCTCTTTGTCGGAATGTGGTGGCCAACTCTACATCAAGATGCAGCCACATATGTTCAACGTTGTGATACCTATCAACGAACGAAATATCCAATTAGAAGAGATGAAATTCCGCTGAAACCCATGACGAGTGCCAGAGCCTTTATTAAATGTGGAATAGACTTCATAGGACCTATTAGCCCACCAGCTAAAGGATCTCATGCTGAGTACATAATTGTAGCCACAGATTATTTGAACAAATGGGTTGAAGCCAAAGTGACCAAGAAAAACAATGCAAGGACTACAGCCAAGTTTCTCTTTGAGAACGTATTCACTAGATTTGGACTACCAATAGAAATTGTGAGTGATAGAGGCGTGCACTTTGTAAATGAAGTGATAGAAGCCCTACTAAATGAATTCCTAGTAATTCATAAGAAATCAGCCCCATATCACCCGCAAGCCAATGGACAAGCCGAAAGTTCAAATAAAATCTTGTGCACAGTTCTCACTAAAATTGTCAACAATGGTAGATCAGATTGGGATAAACAATTACATCATGCTTTATGGGCATTCCGAGTAGCCTACAAAACAGCCATAGGAACTACTCCTTTTAACTTAGTGTATGGACAAAGTGCTATTTTTCCAATTGATTTTTTAATACCCACTCTCAGAGTAGCAACAACTTATGAGTGGACGGGACATGAACTCTCAGCTCAATTGGATCAAATAGAGAAGTTACATGAAACGAGGTTACAAGCAGTAGCAGGGATTTATACTGCAAAAAGGCGACAGAAAGCCTATTTTGATGCTCATATCAAAGATAAAAACTTGAAGGAAGGAGATTTAGTTTTGGTTTATACTTTGAAACAACATGCTAAGAAATTACAAAAAAGGGGATATGGCCCGTTAATCATCAATCGCATATCCACCAGTGGAGCTGTCAGCTTAGCAACCCTAGATGGAGAGGTATTACCAAACTATATCAGTGGTTGCCGAGTGAAAAAATATTTAGAGCCATTGACTGAAGAAATAATGTCACAACTAATAATGGGTAAAAATAGGCGTATAGAGGAAGAAGGGATACGAGAAGAAGCTAGACAAGAAGCGCTAGAGCGAATCAGGAAACGAAAAGAGTGGATGAGAGAGAGAGATGAGAGATATCGACAAGGAGAAGAACTCACCCCAATGGCTAATTTTAGAGCCACTGAAAACTTAGGTCATCAAATGACGCAACCTTATTTGAATTTGGGTGCCGGAACAAAAGAGTACCACTTAGTGGATGCACTCATTGACACAGGAGCTGCTATAAGTTGTATCACATTTTCATTAACCCAGAAACTTAAGGAAGAATTACGTCCATCTAAGGCAGAACTCATTGGATTAGGAGGGAAAATTACCCAATGTATAGGTGAGATTACCTTACCTCTACATCTTGGAAACCACACAATGGAACAAAAACTCTTAGTATGCAACGATCACGACTTATTAGAGGAACTCATATTAGGTCAAGATTGGATATACGAATATGAAGTGACTATACAGTTGGCCCTAGGATACCTCTCGACCAAGATATGACATCATGAGGTATTCAGCATGCTAGAAGAATGACCAGTCAAAGCCAAATGTATAGACACAAGAGATCACTCAAACGAGCGTGATGATGAATGCATGTTCACTCACACTGGGGAAACCCCTTCATCGAGTAGTTCATGTGAGGATGCACCGAATTCCGCTTGCACACAATCTTCTAATCTAGTAAATCACTAGATTAGTGTCTTATCCAAAAACAGCCTCAGTGAGGAACCAAGCACAAGAGAGACTAGTCAGCACAACTGCACACATTAGAATTTACCCTGTTTGTTACACTAGACGGGCTTGGATCAAAAAAGATCAAGTGACAGCGTATCTTCAACAAAAGAACTACTCACAACATCAGAAGGAACAACAGAATAAAAATACAAGTCATGTTGGACGCCCAAAAACACCAAAGGTTACTAAAGTATGGATACCGAAGAAGGTGGTAGCTGCCCAGCCGGCTCGAACACAAATATGGATTCCCAAATCATGTACTCAAATGAAAATCATCAAAACAGACGAATCCAGGCACAAGGAGAATCAGTATGATCTTAAAGCAAAACAACCAAAGATGAACAACTACAGGATAGAGCAAAAGTCTACATATGCATCACAAATCATTCCAAGATTCAAAAAGCAGACAAGGCAAATGCACTACATGAAAAGCACTACATTCACTAGGAATGTTGGGAACACAATCTGTCCCAACAGAATAAAGCATATTTGGATGCTGAAAGGCAAGACAAGCTATAGGCATCTACCAAATAATTCAAGTTGCACACATTTGGAGATAACAGAACCCAAAGTATGCATGATAGGGCCACATTACAAGGCTAAGCGTTCGACACATTTTTCTTCTATTTCAGGATAGTGAAGCACATTTCCTCTCAGGAAATAGGAGACCACTTGTACATAATCTAAGAAAATTGCTCAAAAATTAATAACCGCTTCGGCTATGAACTAACTTTTCTGTTTTTCTTTCAGGAAAAAGTTTTTTGAAATTGATTCAGAAATCTTTTTAAAGATGTCATCCAACTTGAATGCCAGATTGGTGGCATATGAGCTAAGCTTCTTCGTTGACCAGAGACAGCCACCACATGCTGGTGTGAAAGCAGAACAGTGGAAGCAGCTAATGATACATGAAGCTAATCTGCTTAATGAAACAGAGCAAAAAGTATATAGAACATACTCTCGTCGACTTCCAAAGCCTGTCGGGGACGACAGAGTTCAGGAGGGGGGCAGTGTTGAGGGAGAGTCAAGCAAAAAGAAGAAACGAAGAAGACAAAGAAAGAAGCTTCACTAAAAAGATAATATTTAGAAGACACATCTCTGCAAGAAGCCCCACAGGGGTGCAACACCCATCTCTGCACAAAGCCCCGCAGGGGCACATATCAAGGAAAAGAACGTAGGAGGAAGGAGGAACCAGGGCCAGGAAAGTATCCATGAAGAAGTGCAAGAAGATATCCAACGGTTCCGAAACCACAAGAAGGTCCTTCAACATCTGGGTCTTTGGAAGGTTCAGATCGAAGGCTCAAGAATCACATCCTCATACCTTCCAGTGGTGGCGTGCATGGCAACTTGACTTAACAGGCAACATAAATGCATTAGGCCCAGAGGATGTAAAAGAAGAATCAAGAAGAGGCCATCAAAACTGAACACCTGTTTAACAAATAGGTAGAACTGACCAAGAGATGCATGCGAACAACAAACTGAAGACAAGAAGTAAAGCCTATCAAGGGACGACAGAGACAAAGACGGGGAGAATGTTGCAGAGCTAAGAAGAGCACAAGCCAGAGAAAAAGATGGGCCCCAAAATTTTTTTGATTTTGATATCTTATTTTTGTATCATAATCAGTTTGTAATATAAATTTTCCGATGTAAAAGCACTAGAGGAGTCCTCTAGATGCATCCCCACAGAAGATTAGTAGCTTACCCATGTAAATCAGTAGGAAATTAGCCTTTTAGTGAATAAAGTGCCGGTCTCTTGTGTGAAAGGACCATTTTTAGGGCACATGTATATAAGTCAATTTGTGACTTTTTTGTAAAGACTTTTTGCCATTGTGAGAATAAAGAACACAGAATTTCGAATTTGTGTCTTATCCTCTGTGTATCATCCTCTTTGTGAGCTTGTATGCATGTTTGTTGCTTGAAAAGAGTGTTAGGAAGTGTTGTCTATCCATGAAAGTGTTTGTTTGCTGTGGTTAAGGTGTGTGTGAAGTGTAGGAAGTGCTGAAGTGTAGGAAGGTCATTCCCATGACTGAGTATTTTGCTCATAACGTGAAGCAGAAGCATCAAAATTGAGTGAAAATACAACCATTGGATGCGTCTTCTCGAGAGCTTCGAAATGCATATGCTATTTGCTATATTTGGAGTTCGGAGCTGAAAGAAAAGCTCAATTTACTTTTGGCTGCTGCTCCAAGTATCGTGACACCATGACTGATAGTTGAAGCTTGTTTGGATTAGTCTTTGCCTTGTTTGCCCTCTTTGAGAAGCACATTTGCATTGATCATCATTTGAATGCATGTCTTCATACACTCGGCTAGGTTTTGATACTCCTTGGATTGATAAATAAAGCGTGAATCCCCACTATATGCACTTGAGGGGGAATGAGGTATAGTCTCTTTCTCCACAAGTCCCTAAGTTGGAACTTAGGTACACATGTGGCCTCCTTGGTACATGCATGAACTCACTTAATGTACTTATTGCATAAGCAATATCTACTCTTGTCAGAGTAGCATAATTAAGACTATCCACAAGTTGTTGATAGCTTGTAACATCTTCAAGTAGTTGACCTTCATGTGAACTTAGTTTATGGTTGATCGCCATGGAATACCTACAGCTTAAGTGTTCTCCATCTTAAACTTTACCAACATATCATGTATGTACTTCCTTTGTGTGATGAATATACATGAATCTGTAAACACAAGTTCTAAGCCAAGGAAATAGGTTAACAACCCTATATCACTGCTTTTGAATTCCTTCATCAATTGAGCCTTGACCAACTTGATACCTTCTAAATCATTACCTCTAATAATGATATCATCTACATAAACACACAAATACATGACCTCTGATTTATTCTTCTTAACAAATAAAGAGGAGTCCGCTTTGCTTGCCACAAAGCCTTGATCCTGCAAATAGGTAACAAGCCTATGATTCCAAGCTCTAGGAGCTTCTTTGAGACCATAGAGTGCTTTTCTGAGCTTCCATACATAACCTGCTTTTTCTTCATCTTCAAAACTTGGTGGTTGTGGCATATAGACTTCCTTTGATATCCAACCAATTAAGAAACCATTCTTCATATCTAACTGATATAAATTCCAATTTTTCGATGCACCAAGCCTTACCAATACCCTGATTGTTGGCATCTTTTCCAGAAGTGAAAATGTTTCTTCATAATCTACTCCATGTGTTTGGGCAAATCCTTTTGCCACTAATATTTCCTTATACCTATTTATAGAGCCATCACAGTTCTTTTTAATTTTGTATATCAACCTTGAACCCACTAACTTTGTATCTGCCTTCTTGGGAACTAGATCCCAAGTGTGGTTTTCCTACAATGCTTCCACTTCTTCCTGCATGGCTTCTCTCCACTCTTTCTTCTTCTTAGCCTCTTCAAATGAAGAAGGCTCCTTTGTCATTGAATCTTTATTGATGTACACAAAGTGCTTTGTGACTAAGGAGGTATCATATCCATACTTTATGGACTTCTTACTTTCTCTTCGTGATCTCCTTAAGGCTTGATTGGAAGACTTGGTATATCTTCTAATTGCTTGTATTTGAACGTGCCTAACAACTTTCAAGCTTTGAATTCAATCTGCTCCTGATCTTCTAAGTTGATGTCCTCTACTTGGTGTTGATCTTCTTGAGTGAGGGTTGGAAAACCATTTTCCAAGTCATATGGTAAGCTGACTTTCTTGCAATCATCTTCAAAATATGAATTATTCTCATAAAAAACTACATCCCTACTAACTATGAATGCCTTGTTAGTGGGATTATAAAGTATATATCCCTTTTGATTCTGATCCTACCCAATAAATATACATTTTTCAGCCTTAGGGTTAAGCTTCCCTCTGATTTGTGATGGGATGTGTGCATATGCAATGCACCCAAATATTTTGCAATGATCCAATGATGGTCTCTTTCCATTCCATTCTTCATATGGTGTCATACCATCCAATGATTTGGATGGAAGCGTGTTGACCAAATAGGTAGCTATAAATATAGCCTATGCCCATAAATAATTAGGTAATTTTTTATCTTTTAACATAGACCTAGCTACTTCAATAATTAATCTGTTTCTTCTTTCTAACACTCCATTCAATTGAGGAGTATTCCTGGTTGTTACTTCCCTCTTTAATCCTCTTTCTTGTAGAAATCAATCAAACTCATGTGGAAAGTACTCGCCACCTCAATCACACCTACTTCTCTTCAAGCTCATTCCTATTTGGTTTTCAACTAGTCCCAAATACTTTTTGAAACACATAAACACCTCATCCTTATGCTTCATGAAATAGAGAATTGTCCACCTACTATAATCATCAATAAAAGAGACATAGTACCTTGAACCTGAGATGGATAGATCTTTTCTAAGACCCCACACATCAATGTGTACAAGCTCCAAATAATCTTCATGTATCTATCCTTGCATGTTGAATGGTTGCCTATGAGCCTTGCCGAATTGGCAAGCTCCGCATTTGTATATCATGTGCTGCTTGGTCACATTGGGAATGCCAAGCACACTTTGATCCCTGCAAATTTGCTTTAGAGTTCTCTCTCCTATGTGCCCTAGCCTCTTGTGCCATATTTCCAACTTTTATGGTTATTATACCAGAGAAAAATAGTGGAAAAATAAGAGTTTGCGTTGATTTCCATGCCTTGAATAAGGTAACGGTTCAAGATGAATTTCCTCAGCCCTTCACAAAGCAAGTACTTGAGGAAGTAGCCGGATACACTTTGTATAGCTTCCTGGATGCTTTTAGTGGCTACAATCAGATAGTGATCCATCTTGACGATAGAGACAAAACAACCTTTGTTACTCCATGGGGCACTTATGTCTATACCCGCATGGCTTTTGGCTTGAAAAATGCACCAACTTCATTTAATAGAACAATGTATCTGATATTGGGCAAGTGGTTAACAACCTTTCTGCGCATTTTTATGGATGACTTTTCAGTGTTTTCTAGCACAGGTAGAAGAGCAGCAGTTCAAGATTTCCATGATCATTTGGAAAATCTACAGGAAATCTTTGAGCAATGTCTCAAAATAGGTTTGAAGTTAAATCCTGCTAAATGTCACTTTTTGGTCACCAAGGGCACTCTTCTTGGTCACATAGGATCTGTTGAAGGGATAACAGTTGACCGTGCAAAGGTTACTGCTATCCTTTCCATGCCTATTCCACAAACCCCAAAGGAAGTGCAAAGTTTTTTGGGACATGTAGGATACCATAGAAGATTTATACGAATGTATTCAGAAATAGCTAAACCCTTGTCAAGGCTTATGAGTAAAAAGGTCCCCTTCTCATGGAGTCCTGAAGGTGAGAATGCAGCTTGTGAACTAAAATTGAGGCTATGTACTGCTCCACTTTTAAGTGCTCCTAATTAGTCATTGGAGTTTCATGTGCATACAGATGCCAGTCTTCATGCTGTTGGTGCGATTTTGGCTCAACCATCAGCACATAAGATTGATAGACCTATCTCCTATGCCAGCAGGCTACTTACCAAGGCAGAAAGAAACTATAATACGACCGAAAGGGAAGGTTTGGCTATTATATTTGCTTTTCAAAAGTTTTGCCATCACCTTCTCGGTGTACATTTTATAGTCATATCTAACCATCAGCCCTTGAAGTACTTGATAAACAAGCCTAGAGTCGCTCAAAGGGTCTGGTGATGGTTACTCCTGTTTCAAGAATTCAACTTTGATATTCATATTAAGCCAAGAAGAGAGCACTACATGGCACATCAAGTATCGAGGACCGCAATGAGAAAGAAGGCAACATGTATTAATGATTATTTAGTTGATAGTAATCTCTTCCTAGTAGCAACTCAAGCTAAATGGTATGATGGAATTCTCCATTTTCTCACTACTCAAAAACTCCCAGAACACTTAACACCTATAGAAAAGATAAGATTACTCCTCAAAACCAAAGCATACTCACTTATAAATGGGAATTTATATAGATATTGTTAGGATGGTATCTTGAGGAAGTGTGTTTATCCAGAGGAGGTAAATCTTTTGCTGGAGGCAACACATAATGAAGGGCATCAAAAGGGGGAAGAATTGGCTCACAGAGTTATCCACAAAGGACTATGGTGGCCTCATATCTATAGGGATGTGATCAAGTTTGCTAAAGAATGCCACATTTGCCAGAGATGTGCTCCTATGCCAACCAGATTGAATTTCCAACCATTAGTCATACCTAAAGGATGGCTCCCATTTGAACGATGGGGTCTTAATTTCATAGGACCAATTAGTCCAACTGGTCAACATAGGGGTAAGAAGTATATTTTGATGGCCACATGTTATGCAACTAAATGGATAGAGGCTTAAGCTACGGTGGATTGCACAGCTTTAATAGTAGCTAAGTTTTTGTATAAACGTATTTTCTCAAGATTTGGTTGCCCACTGGAAATCACTAGTGATAGAGGCACACATTTTGTAAATCAATTGCTCCAATTTATCTTTGATAGGTACAACGTCTTTCATAAAAATTCTTGTGCCTACTATCCAAGGGCGAATGGCCAAGCAGAGAGCTCCAATAAGATTTTGATTGGGTTGCTGTGTAGATTATCTTTTGATCATCAAAGCTTTTGGCCACAAGCATTGATTGGTGCAATTAGGGCCTTCAGAACTACAAAGAGGGGAACCACTGGCGAAAGTCCATTTCGCTTAGTATATGGAAAAGAGGCATTAGCACCATTCAAATTCATTATCAAAAGAGAAATTGGAGCCAAAACAATTGGAATTGAACCTCCCATTAGTAGACTGGTGGCATTAGAAGAATACATAGAAGGAGCAATGCAAAAACTTCAGGAAATGCAAGAAGAGCACAAAAGATTACACAACAGATATCTTAGGTCCAATGAAGTACAGGAAGGATCCTTGGTTTTGGTGCATCAAATCCCACCAGTTTCAACCAAATTGGCACCCAAATGGATAGGACCATACAGGGTGATAAAGATATTACCACATGGAGCAGTGCATCTAGAGGATTTGCAGGGAAAGAGGATACCCCTAGTCAATATCTCCAAGTTGAAGAATTACCTGCATTAAATCAAGATGGAAGAACTTCATTCACTGTACATACCACATTTCATTCACTATTTGCAATTTATTTTGGTCTATTCAATAAGCGACCGAAGGAAAAGTTGCACCGGGACGGTGCAAAGGCTTGATGTGGAGGTTTGTAGCGTCGAAAACCCGCCTTCCTCTCTCTCTCTCTCTCTCTACCCCCGTAGCCCCCACCCTCTCAGTCTCGCAACCCAACCCTCCGCCCCCTCCTATCTCTCTCTCTCTCTCTCTCTCTCCCTCTCTCTCTCTCCCTCTCTCTCTCTCTCTCTCTCCGTAGCCCCCACCCTCTGAGTCTTGCAACCCCACCCTCCGCCCCCTTCCTATCTCTCTCTCTCCACCTCTCTCTCTCTCTCTCTCTCTCTCTCTCTCTCCCCCTCTCTCTCCCCCCTGCAGTCGCCCACCCTCTCAGTCCCATAGCCCCACCTTCCGCCCCCTCCTCTCTCTCTCTCTCTCTCTCTCTCTCTCTCTCTCTCTCTTTCTTTCTCTCTCTCTCTCTCTCTCTCTCCCGCAACCCTCCACCCTCTCTCTCTCTCTCTCCCCTTCTCTCTCCCCCATAGCTCCCCATTGCTCAGTCCCCCCAACCTCCGTTTCTCTCTTTCTCTCTTTCTCTCTTTCTCTCTTTCTCTCTTTCTCTCTTTCTCTCTTTCTCTCTTTCTCTCTTTCTCTCTTTCTCTCTTTCTCTCTTTCTCTCTTTCTCTCTTTCTCTCTCTCTCCCTCTCTCTCTCCATATATATATACACACACACACACACACACACACATATATATATATATATATATATATATATATATATATATATATATATATATATATATATATATATATATATATATATATATATATATATATATATATATATATATATATATATATATATATATATATACCCCGTAGCCCCCACCCTCTCAGTCCCGTAGCCCCACCCTCTCCCCCCTCCTCTCTCTCTCTCTCTCTCTCTCTCTCTCTCTCTCTCTCTCTCTCCCATCCCTCCCTCCCTCCACCCCCTCTCTCTCTCTCTCTCTCTCTCTCTCTCTCTCTCTCCCCTGCAACCCCCCACCCTCTCAGTCCCACAGCCCCACCCTTCCCCCCCCCCCTCTCTCTCTCTCTCTCTCTCTCTCTCTCTCTCTCTCTCTCTCTCTCTTTCTCTCCCCCTCTCTCTCTCTCTCCCCTACACCCGCCCCACCCTCTCACTCTCACAATCCCACCCTCCGCCCTCTCTCTCTCTCTTTCACTCTCTCACTCTCTCTCTCCCCCCTCCACCCCCGCTTAGTCCCTCAGTCCCCCACCCTCCGCCCCCTCTCTCTCTTTCTCTCTCTCTCCCTTCACAGCAACCCCCACCCCCGCCTAGCCTCCCACTCACTCGACACCTCCTCCTAATCCTTCCCGCAGCCCCCATAGTTTCTCTCTCTCTCTCTCTCTGAGAGTGGGATGAAATCGGCCAATGGAGGGGTCGCAAAATCAGTTCTGCTCTTTATCAAAGATTTTTGCTCCTAATGCTGTGGCCAAATGGGGATCCGAAGGCATCAAAGAGATCTTTTTAGGATAAATCAATTCATGGTGTTGCTATGGTGATTGCTGCACAACCGCAGGCAAACATGTTTGCAATAGAAACCTGCAAGTTCAAATGACTCTAAAGTTGTGAGGGCATTGTTTGTGTATGCATTCATAAAGGGAAGTAATGGTCAAATGTGGGGAGTGGCCAAGAACTACCGCTTGAACATGGCCTAAATGAGGCAGCAATGTTGTTCAAAGAAGAAATTGGTGAAATGATGAACGCGCAAATTAGAACAGTGCAAATCCATATTTTTCTAAAACTTGCCTCAGCCTGCATTCAAAATTAACAATGAAAGGTAGAAAGATAAATGAGTGTTGTCGCTAACCATTCGTGACGACTGCCTATTTTTGAGTATCTAATTCAAAACTAGACACCAGTACCATATTGGACATACCCCTCCAATTTGGGGGCAATCAATCAGCACAAATCCAATGAACGTGAGAAATCGGCAAGGCCCTCTTGGCCTATTGGAGCCTATAAAAGCAATGGAATAGTGCTCATTGATATATACATGTACAGAGCTGATTCCGGCATCTCTGTTGGACCTCTCTTTGGCATTCTCTGACTACAAGCCTACTGTAGGAAGTCACTCTGTGGTGAGGATACAGAGCGTGGGCTTCCCAGTGGAGGGCTAATAGCACTAGAATGTGAAGACGTGGCTTGGTTTTGTCATTTAGTGTGATTGAGTGATATTTCCGTGCTCTTTCCCTTACAACAAATCTTGATATCTATGTATCGATCAATGCAATTCTTCATCTAGTTGTGATCTTTTATTGGATGGATCTGTTCTATTGATTTTGTTTAGTTCTCGGATGGCATGTTAGCCCAGAGCATCAACTTTAGAGCATTTCTTTTGCCTATAATGTAATCATTTGTTCCAAATAAAGAGTAGTTTCATCCTTCACTGTTGTCATTTGTCATTATTCTTCTTTCTAAGTATCTAGCTTGCAATCATGCCTACTCATAGAAGTGTTAAAGGGTATATTTCCTTAAGGAGAACCTCCCTTGAGTAGGTGAAGTACTAGAAGTGCATATTGCCTACTTCTGCTCAAGTAGGTACCCCAATACCTCCTCTACATAATGTCTATGCATGATTTGGAAATTAATTGGAAGTATAAGTGAAGCATGATTTGGAAATCAATTGGAAGTACAAGTGAAGGTTGCCTTAGTATCCATGCAATCCATTATATCCACAAAGAAAGGGTTCAAATTTTAGGATGGCTACTACCATGGCCACGATTTCAAAGAACCAAGGCGGAGACACATTGAGTTTGGAAGGGAACTGCCTGAATCTTTAACCAAAATTATGTTTTAGACAAGCCCAAAGGTAAAAAACAGAAACTACAACAAAATTTGCCACCATAGTTTTGCATCCATCTTGTTTGTCTTTTTAGGGTTTTTGAATTCTTCAATAAAATCTCCGGCTGAAAAACGACCACATCACGTATGTCAATATTGATGTTGGAGGGGCTTGCGTTATTCACATAAGCATGACACAAACAATTAGATGCCATCTTGCTTTACACGAGTAGGACACACCCTCATAAAACTTTTCCCAAAAGTTTTCCTTGGATAATAGTGGCCACCGAATTGGGGTGATAATATCCACATTAAATATGCCGAGTAAAAAGGGGAAATGAGGGAGCTCATCCCATAAAAAATATTTCAAAGCTTTAGATGTTTTGGGGATTAAGTTCGGGACTCACTTAAATAAACATAGAATAGTGCAAAAGAGCTACCAAATCTCAAGTTGAAGTGTCTAAAAGATTTTAAGTTTGTTGTCGATTTTTTTAAGTTTATTCTTAATCATAAGGAGATGATAGTTTGTTTGCAACAATAGGAAGTAAATGACAGTGAGACCACGAGGAAACCATGTTGGATGAGATGGATATGTATATTTCAAAAAATGAAGTGGTACTTGCTAAACTTGCTTGTTACTAGCCTTGATACAATTCAGAGTCCAGTAGTAGGCCCTCTTAGCTTCCAAATGACACCAATAAAGTACTAATGTACTTTTGACTAGATGAATGTAATGATTGATCCAAAATAGATAATTTTAGAGATAACAAGTAGTCAAAAACTTGCTATTTTGGTTCACACACCTACGGGTTCTTAAGCTCGATGCTCCCAGCACAGTAGCAATTAGGAAAACTCTAGTGACTACTTGGATCGCACTTCCATCTCTTAAAGCTGACTCTTCTAAGAGATCATAACAGGAGAGTAGATAGAGTTGATCAATGAAAAGTTTGTATTATATCACAATCTTGTACAAGATCATTGGCATAGACGATGATGCACAATGATGATAGCTGAGTAGTTATGGAGTGTGCTTACTCACGCTTACAAAAAAGATTAGTGAAATGGGCTCAATGGTGAAGTGTTGTCCCGCGACATTTCCAAAGTCCTTCTATCACTTGCTTCATAATTTGAATTCAAATTCAAATTCTTGGATCTCTCCATAAAGTGACTCATATGATGTGGGGCAATAGTCTCATTAGGAAAGCGTAGCTATATTTTCTCCTAACTTCCAAAAGTTTTGGCTTTTACAAAGATTCTTCAAGTAATTGACTTTTACCAAGGATAAATGACTAGCTATCACAAGATGTGGTTCACATGAACCAATAAGTGAAGCAACATATGTCCATAGAATTTCTCTACAATATGTCAAATGTGAAGGCTTGGGTAAACTGCACCAACAACTCCCCCTCAAGCCAAACTTTTGGTTTCCATAGCATTATTGATCTTCACGTATATCCAGCAATCCAATCATAGTCCTCAATCTCCAAATACTGGTACCATCAAGTACTTTGGTTAGTAAATCTAGAAGCTACATATTAGTAGATACATAAGCAAGTTGAATCTCCTTGCTTAAGAGCTTCTCTCTAACATAATGATAGTGCATTTCTATGTGCTTGGTTCTAGCATGATAGAAAGGGTTGGCTGCAAGATGTAATGAACTGGTATTGTCACCAAAAATCATTGGTGAGTGAGTGTAAAGTGCCAAATCTGAATATAACAATCTAATCCATATAGCCTCCAAAAGATACATACCCAAAATTACTTCATCTATCATCCTTGCATCCTGTCGACTCTACATCTCAATATAGCTTTTTATCTAAATCTAATGTATAAGGGAAAAAAAGACATTGGTTTTGAGTGCCCTTTAGATACTTCAAAACCCTTTTACCTGCTTCGAAGTGAGGTACTCTTGGTTTGTGCATGAACTGACTCAAAACACTTACTGCATAACAAACATCAATCCTTGTCAATGTGGCATAATTCAAGCTTCCTTCTATCTTTGATAACCTGCAACGTCTTCAAGCTCAACACCTTCATGAGTACTTAATTTATGGTTTACCTCCATAGGAGTGTTGGCTATCTTTGCATTCTCCAATTGAAACCTTTTCAACATATCCTGCACATAGTTGTTTTGAGTGATGTAGAAGCGTGAGTTTGTATATACTAACTAAAGGCGAAGAAAATGTTTTAGCAACCCTAGCTCAGTAATCTTGAACTCCTGCATCATCTGATTCTTTATATATTTGATGTCATTGGCATCACTTAGGATAATGTCATCAACATATACACACAAGTATATCACCTTTGAATTGCTCCATTTGATAAACAAGGATGAATCTACCTTACTCCTAGTGAATCCTTGGTCTTGGAGATATGTCACCAATTTGTGGTTCCATGCCCTAGGTGCCTGTTTTAAACCATAAAGAGATTTCTTCAGTTTGCATATAAGATTTACCTTTATTGGATCTTCATAGCCAGGAGGTTGAGCCATGTACACCTCCTTTGAAATGAAACCATTGAGGAAAGCTTTTTTTACATCAAGTTGATGTAGATTCCAATTCCTTGCTACAATTATACTTACCAATATCCTAATGGTAGGCATTTTAGCTAGAGGTGAGAAAGTCTCTTAATAGTCTACCCCATGTGTTTGGGTGAATCCCTTGGCTACAAGTCTAGCTTTATACTTATCGCTCCATCAGAGTTTCTTTTGATTTTGTAAATCCACCTAGAACCAATTACATTCATTGAATCTTTTTTGGGTACAATTTCCCAAGTATCACTCTCTTGGAGTGCCTCCATTTCCTCATCCATGGCTTCTTTCCATTCTGCTTTAGTACAACCTTCTTCATATGAATAAGGTTCTTCAAAAGATGAATCTTTAGCAACGTAAAAAGAATGCTTAGTGACAAGAGTATTGTCATACCCATATTTTATTGGCTTCTTACTTTCCCTTTATGACCTTCTCAGTGCTTGATTGGAGGACTCAGTTACGTCTTCCAATCTCTTCATCTTGACCTTTCCTTTAGACTTCCATGCTCTGAACTCTTCCAAATCATTTGTATCCTCATCATCTGATTTGATATCTTGAGTTGTGGTTGACTCCTCCTTGGTAAGAACTGGAAACTCATCATCCTAATCATATGGTAATTTAACTGTCTGCATTCACTTTCAAACCAAGAGTCACTCTCATCAAATACAACATCTCTACTGACCTTAAATCCCTTGTTGGATGGATTATAAAACATGTATCCTTTCTGATTTAAATCATACCCTTAAGATGCACTTCTCTACCTTAGGGTCTACCTTACCTCTAATCTGAGATGGAACATGCACATAAGCAACACATCCAAATATTCTGCAGTGATCAAGTGATGGTCTTCTACCATGCCATGCTTCATATGGGGTCATCCCATCAAGTGATTTCGATGGAAAACTATTAATAAGATAAGTGGTAGTAGATACACTCTCTGTCCACAAATAGTTAGGTAACCGTTTTTCGTTAAGCATTGATCTAGCTATTTCAACAATCAACCTGTTTCTCCTCTCTCCCACCCCATTTTGCTCAGGGGTATACCTTGTTGTAATTTCCCTTTTGATTCCTCTATCCTGCAAGAATGCATCAAATTCATTGGAGGAGTACTCACCTCCTCCATCTAACCTTAATCTTTTTAGGCTTCTTCTTGTTTGGTTTTCCACAATTGCAAGATACTTCTTAAAGCAACTGAACACTTCATCTTTATGCCTTATAAAATACAAGATAATTTACGTACTGAAATCATCAATGAAAGACACATAGTTGCTTGAGGCAGAAATTGAAGGGTCCTTGCTTGCTCCCTTCACATCTGTGTGGACAAGTTGCAAGTAACACTCATGCATGTAACCTTTCTGTGAGAAGGCTAACCCTTGTGATTTATCAAACTGACCTGCACCACATGTACAGATCATGTGCTACTTGGATACATTAGGTATCCCAAGCACACATTGATCTCTACATATTTGCTTCAAGGTTGTCTCACCAATATGCCCTAATCCTTTATGCCAAATCTCAAGCTATGATAATGTTTGATCCTTGTATTCGTAAAGTGAAATATTCCTTGTATCTTCAAGTTAAAATGTAAATAATCTACTTGTTTTTTCTCCCTTGGAAATTCTCTTGAATCCATGTTGGGGATCCTCCACAAATGCTCCATATTTTTTGAACCTAACCTACAAACCTTTTCCATAGTCTGTCCAACACTCATCAAGTTCTTGGTAATTGTAGGTACATAAACAACCCTACTCAACAGATGTCTATTCCCATTGGAAGTTTTAACATTTCCTACCTTGACCAAAGAATGCTAAGTGTCATCACCTATTTGCACTTGGTGTTTTCCCTTGGGTTCCTCAAGGTGAGAGAGAACAGCTACATTGCCTGCCGCATGGTTTGAACATCCTCAGTCAATATAGAAGAGGTGTTCATCATTCATACCTTGCTTTGAAGTCTTGTTCATAATCAACAGGGAATCCTCTTGATCCTCCATATAATTGTTATATTCCTTTCCTGATTTGTATCCTCCCTGGTAGTTGTTATTGTAATTGTTGTTGTAGTTGTCGTTGTAGCCATGGTTGTAGCCTTGATTATGGTTGAATCTTGCCCTTGATTGTGTGTATCTACCTCTTGAATATCCTCTTCCTCTCTGATTCTTCAAGTTACTATAGCACTCATCTGTAGTATGATTAGACAATCCATATATGTTGCATGGGCAAGAGTTGAAGGGTCTCCCCCTGCCTTGCTTACCTCCTCTACCCCTACCTCCTAGGTCCCTACCTCTTCCTACATAGTTAGCTTGAAAAGTATTACCTTCATCTTAAACCTCTTTGTTTTCCCTTTCTCTTTAGACTTTCCTTTATCTGTGTATAGGTCAGAAGAGTTGTTAAATCTTGATGAATCTCTATCTTTGTTGAGCTGGACTTCATGGGTAAAAGTTGCCCCATGAGTGTGGTATGATCTCGAATCTGCATGTCTACGTATAAGTCCATAGCAGTTGTGAAGCTTTCCCATTTGTCATCTTCCTTGATGCCATTGATTACTTGTCTCACAATTTGCTCCTCTTCAATATCCTCTACTATGCTTGCCAATTGGTGAGCCACATCCTTGACTTTGGTCACATATTCTGAAACACTTTGCTTGGGTTGCTTCCTTTGAGTGGTAAACTCAATCCACAATTGGTTCTTCCCTGCTCCTGTATTGGAAGAAAAGTATGAAGACAATATATCACAAGTTCCTTGGGATGTTTTACAGTTCCTAATGTGTGGAAGAAGGAAGTTAGAGATAGAGTTAAGTAGATATGAACTTTCTAATGCATCTTTGGCACACCATGAGTTGAGTCTTTCAAGCTCCTCTCTTGTAGGTTGTCTTTTGCTTCTGAAAATGAGCATGTCCTCATCTCAAAAAGTTACAAGTGAATGGGACTAGTGCCCATGGGACCCCCCAAATCCCACAATGCAGGGGAGGAGTACGGCAAGCTAGAGGGCATTACAAATGAGGTGGATAAATTTATCATCACCCTCATGTGGGACCCATTTAGGTTTCAACTTGTTGTTTTCAAGGAGATAAATACAGTGATGTCTAAACGGTGGAGATCTCTTATCGTAGGAGATTCTTTTACCTAGGAGAAACAAGGATTTGTCGATTGACCATTCCTTAGGAGTTTGGCCAAAATTGATAGCACATCGCTCCCTCCAAATCTTCCAGAGAGTCTCACCTCTAATGGCATTCCACAGCCTCGATGAGCAGCCGACCGCCTCACCCAACATCACCTGTTGCTAGTTGATTTGGTTTGTGAGTCTCAATACTCGGGTCACGTGACGCCAAATAACACGAGACTTGGGGCAGTCGAAGAACAGGTGAGCTAAATCTTTGATGCACCGATGGCAATGCTTGCACCATGGCGGCACACCACATATTTTGTTTGCCCTTGCATTGGACCAGCTACCTTTATGCAAGATCTACCACATGAGAACGGACTTTTTGACCTCAATTAGGGGGTGCCAAATAGACATGAAGTTTAGTTCCCACCGAAGTTTGGTCCAAGAAAGACCATCTCTTGTTAAGAGTGTGGTGAACATCTAAATCCTTTTTGAAGTTGGGCGTTCTGGATAGCTTCTTACCATTGCTCCATTTGAGGCCCTCCAGGCAAGGAAGATCCTGACCGCAGAAAAGGGGGGTAGTTGAGCGGTCCCATGCTAAACACCTGCTTTGAAGAAGAGTCCATTTCTCAAAGGTAACTCTAAGTTTCGGATCCAATTCTTCAAACCTAATCCGCTGGCCGGTGTCTTGTTTCCAAAGTTTTTTCCACTGTTTGAACCCCTTGTTTCATAACCGCTTTGCAGTTTGGAGATTCCAAGACTCCACCCCCCTAATGCCGCTGATCGGGAACCAAATAGAGTCATTTTGTCTTATCCCAGCCGCCCACTTCCACTCATCACTAATTCTGATGAACTGTTTGGCCTTGTTCCAATTCTTCCATAAGGAACACACGAGGCTAGAGCCTTTAGGGGACACCGGGTGGGGGGAGAACAGAAGCGTGAGAATCCCTATGTCCTTCCAACCAAGATGGCCAAGTAAGGTAAGGTCTTCGGTGTTTCTGAAGATCAATTTAGCCCAAGAGGACTCCCTATTACTCCAAGCCTTGATAAGCCACTTTGCCGCCAGCTTGTGAGCCAACCCAACAATATCCAAAATTCCCAAGCTCCCTGAGTCTTTAGGGCTAGTGCAAGTTTCCCATTTGATTTTGGGAATCCCCCTCCTGTTGGGGTCCCCAGTCCAAAGGAAGTTTGTGCAGATTCTTTCCACTTTGGCCAAGTCTTTCTCAGGTCTCCAACACGAGATAAAGTAAATAATTGTAGACAGCATAAATGTGTTAACAACCATAGCACGCCCTACCAAGTTGACTTGCATATCTTTCCAATGATTCAACTTGTTATCCAGCTTGGATAGCACCCAGTTCCAACATTGGTCCATTGAGATGTCAAATCCCATCGGAATGCCAAGGAGACAGAAGACTTGAACACTAGGGATAACTTGACACCCCTAATCCACCAACAATTGGGGAGAAGGTCCGCTGATTGCTCTAAAAGCAATTTTAGCATGGTTTATTTTTGAACCTGACGCCACACAAAAGGTGTGGAGGCACCACCAAAACACCTCAATGTTGTTTATATCGTTATGCACAAAGGCATTCATGTCATCAGCAAAACGGCTCGCAATCATTTGGCCGTGATTTAGAGGTAGGGAAAGACCCTTGAGATTGCCAGCGTCAATGTGATGCTTTAATAGGCAACTGAGTCCATTCGAGGCGATAGCGAATAGCAAAGGAGCAAAGGGCAGCCTTGCCTAATTGATCGTTTTAATCAAATGGGCTCAGAGAGCTTACCGTTGATATTTATTCTAGTTGAAGCATTTCCAAGAAGAGTGGAAACCATCTTCATGAACTTTTGGCTGCATCCAAGGTCTTTCAATGATTGAAGAATAAAGTCCCATTCCAATCTGTCATACACTTTGTCGAAGTCGATCTTAATGAATACCAGAACTTGCGTAGACTCCTAAGCAAAAGCAAGGCCTTCCCAAATATCGACAATTGCTTCAAGTATAGATCTACCTTTGATAAAACCTTTCTGGTCCTCATAGAGCCATGAATTTAAATGACAAAAGATTCTGTTGGCGGTAACTTTTGCAATTATCTTGTATCTTGTTTGGAGCATGGTAATTGGACACCAGTTTTCAATTTTGTTCTTATCTCCCCTTTTGTGGATTAACTTGATGACGCCATTATTAAGACACTCAGGGAGGGCACCGAATGAGAGAGCCTCATGCCACATGAGACGTAGTGGGGTGGCCACCTCATGGTTGAAGGACTTGAAAAACTCATTGGTGTCCGGACCCGGACTTTTTCCATTGGGAAGGGCATCAATAACCTCGATAATTTCATTCTCGAAGATGTTAGCATCCAGCAGAGCAATCAAGTTCTGTGGGATTCTGGTTTGAGCAACCCTTGAGATGGTTGCCATGGAGTCGCGCCTGTGGGGGGAAGGAGGAGTCGAGACCCCGAGAAGATTGGTAAAGTGCTCGACGATGATAGATCTATTCTCCACTTTCGTGCAGCATTCGGTTCCATGGTTATCGACCAATAGGGGGATGGATTCCCTAGCTTGTTTCCTTTTGAGGATGTTACACATCTCTTTCGATGGTTTGTCGGCCTTCCCTGCCCACCAGTCTTTGAAGAAAATTTGAAGATTTTTCCTTTGAACCTCCTCCTCTAATCTTAGTCTTTCCCTGATTTTCAAAAGACCTTGTTGGCAATGTAACTTACCTTTGTTCACCTCTTCTTCAAGCCATGAGAGCCTCCGGTACACCGTTTCTCTTCTTTTTTTTTTCGGGTATCTCTTCTAGCCTTTTGAGTCCTGATTAGAATTTTCCAAGTCCTTTCCACTGTGCTTCTCCAACACTTAGCCGGCTCATTATAGTAAGCAAAGGCTTCCACCCACACCTTAGAAATTTCTTGGTGGATAGAGGGGAGGGAAAACGATGTTTGACAAGCATGAAACCAAGGGGCTTTCTGGAACATGGTAATCGGTTTGAAAGACGACACCCACTTTTAAGAAGACCCCACTGATAATACCCTTGGGTGCTCTACCAGCAAAGAAGATAACCAAGAAGGTTACACCACGAGTAAAGAGGAAGGCTTCACTACTAGCAATGAAGACAACCCAGACAGCGAAAGCTACTCTCTTGGTCCTACCCTTCCGCTATGCTTTCCAAGATTACCGCAACAAAAGTCAAAGCTTAAAGGAAAACAACCTTCTGGCATGCCTTGGAAGAGCCCCCTCAAGAGTAGGATCCTAAGTCAAGAAGCTGGGAGGAAAAAAGAAGACCACAAGAAGAAAAAAGATCGGGTCCCTCCCCTCAAAGAGGGCAACCATCATGAATGAAATTCACATCACTAAACATCAGGGGTCTGTCTGACCCGTCAAGAGCTGCGATTCTTGGCCAGTGGTTCAAAGACAAGTGCTTGAGCCCTGACTTTATTTGCTTACAAGAGCTTAAAATTGATGGAGAGGATCTCCAAAAACAGCTTAAATGCATTTCTCTGAACCACCTTTGGTTCTCCACTTCTCACCCTAGGGAGACGGGGGGTGCTTCTATCGGTATTAGTCACTCCTTGTCTGGTGATGTGACCTCAACTTTTGAAGGTCAAAATCATCGTTGGATTGCTACCTCTATTGGGTTCCCTTTCCAGTTCATTGTGGTGTCAATTTATGCCCCTAATGGAGAAGCAGATAGAATGGATACTTGGGCTTCCTTCAACTCCCTTTCACATAACGTTCTGATTTGTGGGGACTTCAACATGGTTGAGTTTCTTGAGGACCGATGGAATAACAAAGAAAAAATTATTGATGGTCAGGAGAAAGAGATATGGGATAAAAATCCAGCTCCATCTCGACCTGGTCGAGGTGAAAGACATGAAGGGGTTCTCCTGGTCAAATCTCCAATCGAGGGACTCTTTGAGGAAAGCAAGACTTGATAGATGCTACATCGATCGGAACACCATCCTTCAATGGGGTATTCCTTCGATTTCCCAACACATGGACCTGACTATCTCGGAACACTACCCAATTACTCTGTCCTTCATGGAGCATCGTTGTATATTGTTGTAAGCTATGCTTTCCACTAAAACATGTAGACGTATATCCGTGTTTCCTATCTTTGTTACAGTTGTACACTATATGCTCTATCCCACCTCGCAAACTGTTGCTGACATCTTCCAACATTCATTTATGAACATTAGAGCATTGTGTGGATCGTCTGCTGCAACCACTGAGCCACGAAGAAGTAGACCTTTTGTCTTTCTTCATTTATATACATCAATTGCGATTCACTGCTTCACTATCACTACTTGTTCCGTTTAATAGATGCATCATAGGTGCGTATTCGAGATACGTTTTTCGAAAAACAAAAACAGGACGAAGCAAGGATGAGTGATGATCCGAAACAGTTATCATTCGTGCAATGCTGACCTTAAAATTGTAAGTTCGCTTTTAGCGGCGATTATCTAAATTTTTCTTCTTCAATGGGAAACATTCTTGAAAGTGTGAGAACTTGGCTTCGCAAAGAGTGGTTCCCGCGTGGCCTAATTATGTGCAAATTTCAATTCTTGCTAGCGAATCACCTGCTTCTAGTATTTGAGAATGAAGAGATGGGTTTCCCAGCTCTGCAAGCCGGCTCCTAGCAAGTGGGTCGGTCCACCCTTTGCCTTTTTAAGTGGATCCCAGACTTTGTTCCGAATAGATCAAAGCCTCTTCGTTACCTGCTTTGGGTGGAGCTTCTCAATCTGCCTTTATTTTTGTATGGATTTCTTCGTGAAATCGTCTCACCGATCGGTCGCCTGATGGCCTCAAGAAAGGATGTTGGGGGGTTAATCTATGATGATGCTCAACATTCTTTCAATGCAAGATGGCATCCACAGATCTGCGTTGAAACAGACCTGAACCAGGTCCTTTCCTCAAAAATCTTCATAAACTGTGGAGATGGTAAGACCTAGACACAAGACATTACTTACAAAAATTTGCCAAACGCGTGCTTCCGGTGCAGGCATCAAGGTCATAGGATCAAAGACTACCCCCTGAAGAAAAGTATCGATAAAAACAAGCTTAAACCAGTTGGGACCCTGGATCCTTTCCCCCAAGATGACACTCGGGGTCATCCCCCTCCGATGGAGGAAGAAGAGGGAACTCGCGTTGCTGAGACGGATTCAGAAGGATTCACTGAAGTAAGACGCAGGAGGAAAGTTAGCCCTTGAAGATCAACAGCAAGGAACTCCACGACAATTGCCCCCTCGAATAACATATACTGTAACCTAGAGAAAGAGATTAATGAGATCGACTTCCCAGGGGACACCCACTTTGAAGAAGACCCCACTGATAATACCCTTGGTGCTCTACCAGCAAAGAAGACAACCAAGAAGGTTACACCACGAGTAAAGAGGAAGACTTCACTACTAGCAATGAAGAGAACCCAGACAGCGAAAGCTCCTCTCTTCGTCCTACCCTTCCGGTATGCTTTCCAAGATTACTACAACAAAAGTCAAAGCTTAAGGGAAAACAACCTTCTCGCATGCCTTGGAAGAGCCCCCTCAAGAGTAGGATCCTAAGTCAAGAAGCTGGGAGGAAAAAAGAAGACCACAAGAAGAAAAAAGATCGGGTCCCTCCCCTCAAAGAGGGCAACCATCATGAATGAAACTCACATCACTAAACGTCAGGGGTCTATCTGATCCGTCAAGAGCTACGATTCTTGGCTAGTGGTTCAAAGACAAGTGCTTCAGCCCTGACTTTATTTGCTTACAAGAGATTAAAATCGATGGAGAGGATCTCCACAAACGGCTTAAATGCAGTTCTCTGAACCACCTTTGGTTCTCCACTTCTCACCCTAGGGGGAGGGGGGGTGCTTCTATCGGTATTAGTCACTCCTTGTCTGGCAATGTGACCTCAACTTTTGAAGGTCGGAATCATCATTGGATTGCTGCCTCTATCAGGTTCCCTTTCGAGTTCACTATGGTCTCAATTTATGCCCCTAATGGAGAAGCAGATAGAATGGATACTTGGGCTTCCCTCCACTCCCTTTCACATAATGTTTTGATTTGTGGGGACTTCAACATGGTTGAGTTTCTTAAGAACCAATGGAATAACAAAGGAAAAATTATTGACGGTTAGGAGAAAGAGATATGGGATAAAATCAAGCTCCATCTCGACCTGGTCGAGGTGAAAGACATGAAGGGGTTCTCTTGGTCAAATCCCCAATCAGGGGACTCTTTGAGGAAAGAAAGACTTGATAGATGCTACATCGATCAAAACACCATCCTTCAGTGGGGTATTCCTTTGATTTCCCAACACATGGACCTGACTATCATCTTCGAGGGCTAAATTTCCTCATGCATCTTACTTCAGTGAATCCTTCTGAATCCGTCTCAGCAACGCGAGTTCCCTCTTCTTCCTCCATCGGAGGGGGATGACCCCGAGTGTCATCTTGGGGGAAAGGATCTAGGGTCCCAACTGGTTTAAGCTTGTTTTTGTTGGTACTTTTCTTCAAGGGGCAGTCTTTGATCATATGACCTTGATGCCCACACCGGAAGCACGTGTTTGGCAAATTCTTGTAAGTAACCTCTTGTGTCCAGGTCTTACCATCTCCACATTTTATGGAGATTTTTGAGGGAAGAACCTGGTTCAGGTCTGTTTCAATGCAGATCTGTGGATGCCATCTTGCATTGAAAGAATGTTGAGCACCATCGTAGATTAACCCCCCAACATCCTCTCTTGAGGCCTTCGGGCGACCAATCGGTGAGATGATTTCACAAAGAAATCCATGCAGAAAGAAAGGCAGATTGGGAAGCTCCACCCAAAGCGGGTAACGAAGAGGCTTTGATCTGTTCCGAACAGAGTCACGGGTCCACTTAAAAAGGCAAAGGGTGGACCGGCCCACTTGCCAGGAGCCGGCTTGCAGGGTTTGGAAAGCCATCTCTTCGTTCTCAAATACTAGAAGCAGGTGATTCGCCGGCAGGAATTGACATTTGCACACAATTACGCCGCGCGGGAACCACTCTTTGCGAAGCCAAATTCTCACACTTTCAAGAATGTTTCCCATTGAAGAAGAAAAATTTAGATAATCGCCGCTTTTAGCGAACTTACAATTTTAAGGTCAGCATTGCACGAATGATAACTGTTTCGGATCAGCATTGCAGCTATTGGTATTAAGGCTAGTCTCAGTAAGCTTGTTGAAAAATTATTGATTAGTGATTCCAATCAGTGGATTGGTCTTAAGTGTAAAGACCCCTTCAATTTCACTATCATTTCTGTTTATGCTGCTAACAATCCCTTAGACAGGTCTAAGTGCTGGGAGGAGATTGGTAAGCTGGATGGTGATCTTATATTAACTGATGATTTTAATATGGTCACTAATTCAGCCGACATAATTGGTAATTGTAATAATGTGATTGCAGGAAGTGAAAAAAATAAATGGTTTAGACTTGTGAATTTACATAATTTAGTTGATATTTCTTCAAGTACTGGCCATACCTGGAACAATAAATGTGCTAATAATAGGCTGTCGGCCAGATTGGATAGAATTTATATGAACTCTTCCAGATTTCAGGATTTGTGGAATTGTAGTTGTTCCATTGATTCCTCCCTGCAGATGTCTCACCATGTTCCTTTGATAGTTAAGTTGGCTAGTAATAATCCGTCGTACAGAGCTGGATGGCCTCACGTAGATATTTCTTTATTCCGGGTGCCTTTGATTAAGTTGGAAATCAAGAATATTTTTAAAAATCATTTTTTCCAGGGGTGTTCCCCTTTCAAGGCCTGGGAGGCTGCTATTAAAGATGTTCAATCTGTTCTCGTTTTTTACAAGAAAAAAGCCAGGGAGGTTAGGTACAACAGAAGAATGATGCATCTTAAAGAGATAGACAGAATTGAAAGTTCTAATCTTAGTAGTAATGTTAAGATTCAGAAGATCATGGAGCTTCAGGAAAAAGTGAGGTATGAAGACTACCTTCTGGCTAGTGGTGCCCTTGCCACATCCAGAGAATTCTGGGCTGGGAAAGTTGATAAACCTAATAAGCACATGTATGAGATTATGAGAAAAAAAAAAGCTAAGGATTTCATTCCTCTCTTAAGGAAAAGCAATGGTGGGGTTGCCTCTAATATCAAGGAGAATTTGCAGGAGGTTGTTTCCTTCTTTACCAATGTTTTCTCTATGCCTCCCAAGAGAGGGGACCACATCTGGAGTGCAAGACCTGCCATTGCCCTTTGTAGGAAAAAAATGGTTCCTCAGGGCATGGTCTCCCTCCTAGATCTCCCCCTTTCTGCTGGTGAGGTTAGAGAAACCATTAGTAAGTTGAAGCCCGGTAAATCCCCTGGTCATGATGGTATTCCTAATGAGTTTTTTCAGGAGTTCAAAGAAATTTTGGTGCCCATTATTCTCTGGATCTGGCAAGAAGCCATTAGTAGAGGGTCTCTGTCTACCTACATTAATACTGGAGTTATTAAATTAATTCATAAAAGAGGATCTAAGGATGATCTTAATAATTGGAGACCAATCTCTTGTCTGACTTCTTTGTACAAAATTTATGCCTCCTCCCTTGCTAGAAGGTTGAGTCCTTTGATGGATTCCATTATTCTTCCTGAGCAGAAAGGTTTTATAAAAGGAAGATTTATTCTTGATGCTATTATTTCTATTTGGGAAGGGATGGATTATGCCAAGGATAATAACACTGACACCTTCTTTTTTAAAATTGATTTTGAATTGAATGGGATTTTATTCTGCAGTCTCTTCATGATATAGGTGCTGGGAAGAATTTTATTAAGTACACTAGCATTTTGTTTGGTAATGCTCAGTCCAAAATTTCTATGAATGGTCACCTTTCTTCCCCTTTTAAACTGTGTAGATCTGTGAGACAAGGTTGTCCTTTAGCCCCTTTACTGTTTGCCATTACTAGTGATGCTCTTGGCTGGCTTGTCAAAGACTGTATTAATAAAGGTCTTTTAAAAGGTATAGTTATTCCTCAAGCTACTAATATGCTCTGTTTGCAGATGTTTGCTGATGACACTAATCTTATGATGGAAGCTGATCCTATGTCTGCTAACTCCTTTTTAAACTGTCTTAAGACCTTTTGTTTGGCCAGTGGTTCTGTTGTTAATCATCATAAAACAGGTTTTTTTGCCTCTAATGATTTGGTCCCGGATTGTGTTCTTGAGGCAGGGTGTGACATCATTAAAAAAGGTACTGTTTTCAGATTATTGGGTATCCCTATGGGATTTAATATTACCTTTCAGCAGAGATGGGGATGGGTTTTGGACAAGTTTAGAGCTAAGATTTTTAAATGGATTGATTTGCAGGCCAATATTTCCCAAAGAGTGTTTGTGCTGAAGCATTATATTCTCCCTGGCCTAACTTATTTCCTTGCTTGTTGGCAGCCTACCAAGAAACAGTTGGCTCAAGTCATTGCTCTTTCCAGGAGATTTTTATGGGGCAGCTCCAAAATTCCTAAAGTTGCTTGGAAGATCTGTTGTTTGAAGAAGTCAGAGGGAGGCCCTGGGCTAATATGTCCCTCAAGGATGGCTACTCAAATGGCAGCAAAATGGGTTCTAAGGGCCATCTCTTCTTCTGACTGCTGGGCTTGTTTGATTAAAAGAAATATTAAATTATTTTGCCTAAGTAATAACAAAAGTTGGAATAACTTTTCTCTTTGGGACATTGTGTCTTCCCCTGCCATATTCATCCCTAAAGGGAGTCAGTTGGTTTGTAACTTCTGGAGGGCCTGGATGTCTATCAAGGAAGGTTACAAGCTTCCCATATGGTTTGCCAAGAATCATTCCTTTCTTTTACAGGATTCTTTATGGATTGGTTGGTTTTGCAGTAATAGTGATATCTCCCTTCCTATAAGATGGCATAAATGTAAAAACTTTGGTTTCAATAAATGGGAGGATTTGTTGAGAAATGGGCAAGTGATTGAGGATAGCTACATAATGAATGCTAATGGCCTGTCTGTGTCTTGCAAACAGATAATTAGAGAAAGAAAACTTCAACTGCTGAATTTCAGGACAGAAAATCTTTGGGACAAAATTACTACCTTGGATGTGGTGGCTCAGGATATGTATAACTGCTACAAGTCTTCCTACATCAGCATCTCGAGCATTTGTGGTCGACTGAATAAAAAGTGGGACTTGTCCTGGAATTCTCATCAGTGGAAATACAGATTTCAAAGTCTCTGGGCCTATCCTATGGCTAACAAACATTCTTGTCTTCTGTGGCTGATTCTGCACAGAGGAGTCTGGATTGGGAGCAGAGCTAGAAAGTATAATATTGATGCAGGATTGTGCAAATCGTGTGGTAAAGTTGAAGATATGGAACACTTGTTCTTCAAGTGTAAAGATAGTATGGTCTTTTGGGAAATCGTTCATCTCTATTGCCGGACTTCTGGGGGTTATAATTTGGGAGCCAAGGAGCTGCTTATTGGTGTAACTTACAGGATGGACATCGCTTTATGGCAGATTGTGAGGGCTCATATCCTTTGGTACGTGTGGAAAAGCAGAAACAGCAAGATTTTTGCTAAAAAAGGAAAAAATTTTCTTTTTTCCTGTCTAGTTGGAATCAGAAGAATCGCTTTTATGTGTAACAATATTCCCCTCAATGAGAAATTACAAGATAAAAACCCCTTGTATATAGTCAAAAAGTACCCTTGTAACTCTTGGAAGAGCAAATTGCTTCAGATCTACTCTAGAGACAGGAACAATATGATCAGTTTCTTTAACTGGTATATTAGAAACTATGTGATGTAAGGGGTTGCTGGATTGGGCTCTCTTGGCCCTTTTCTTTGATCCAGTGGTTCTCGGTTTTTTTGCCTCCCAGTAAATCTGGTGAGTGCTTCTCTTGTATTTTACTTTCCTGCATCAATATTATACTTTCTGTTCGTGTTCAAAAAAAAAAAAAGGGAAGAAAGACAGAAGGTCTACTTCTTCGTGGCTCAGCGGTTGCAGCAGACGATCCACACAGTGCTGTAATGTTCATAAATGAATGTTGGAAGATGTCAGCAACGGTTTGCGAGGTGGGATAGAGCATATAGTGTACAGCTGTAACAAAGATACGAAACACGGATGTACGTCTACACGTTTTAGCGGAAAGCATAGCTTACAACAATATACAACGATGCTCCAAACAATCGTGCATTAATCTGCAATAGAAGAATACAGAAATATGAAAAGATCATACATTAATCCAAAGATAAGACTTGAGCAGTTGAAGGTAAGATCGGAATGTGCATTGCGGAGAGCTGCGCATAGGCGTGGCATAAGGATTTTCAGAATGTATTACTACTTTCTAAATTGAGCTGACACGATTCTTAGGCTAGTTCAATCACTCTTTGATCAGCTCTCATATCTATGACACCTTGAAATCGTACAATTCCACTCGATGTTTGAAAGCTTGCTTAACGCCCCAGGATGTGCTCTCTCTTGTTACGATAGGGCATAAACGTGGAACAGTTTTCGGCCAGCACAGCACTACAGTAACATGTGTATTCATGTTGGCGGCTTTTGGTAGAAAAACCATCTGTGTATCTGCATTTCAATGTCTGCACTAGTGAAAAGGAATGAATGACAGCGGCAAGTAGCGTCGAGGCGAAATCCATCAAATGTTGTAGACGATTGAGCAGAACGAGTTGCGGCCCTAAAGATAATGAGATCCAGTAGATATAGGTTATGGTATGAAGATATAGGTTATGGTAGTGAAGTACTTGTTGGTCGCAGGACTTCTCCACTCTTGGGGCTAGCTTTTTTCTCTATTCTACACTGTGAAGGTATAGGCTATGGTAGTGAGAGACTTCTCTGCACTCTGAAGAGGAAGCTTGGGCTCTCTCCGTCCCAACGTAGCTTTCCTTTTATAAATGAGGTTTCTGGAACGTCCAGCTTTCTGCATCTCATTTTTGAGAACTTGCATGGTGCGAAAACATGTTTGTTTTTTCAACCACAGATTGTATTGTCGTTCGTCTTTCTAAAAAATCTGCCAACAATACGGAACAACTGTTCTGTTGGCGCAAAAAAAACTGAAAGCTACGGGTTCGTGAAGTACAGTCAGTAGTTCAGAGAAGCTGATGCAATGTATGACGAAACTACGTCTATTGTCCTACTACATGTTGAATAGTTTTCCACATGTTTGAAAGATCATGGTTGCATTCTCATGATATGTATGTTTCACAAACGATGGTTCCAATCACATTTCCTTTAACAACCTCATTTTGACGGTATATATATATATATATATATATATATATATATATATATATGTGTGTGTGTATGTGTATGTCTGTGTATATAAAGCGAAAAACTGTAAGGACCTCACCGGCATGTTGATGATGCTCCTCCGCAATATTATGCAGCATGCTCTTCCGCAATATTAAAAGTACCGACCACAGCACTGTTTATTCAGCATTGTTTAGTGATGTGGCGATGAAGCTATTGCCAAAGGAATCTTTTTCCTCTTGTACATGCATCAAATTTTCATTCAATACAGCTTGAAGTCCTTCATTGCACTTAATAAAGTTTGCAATGATCTCTTGGTGATGCTCATTCACCTCATGCAAAGTCTACACCCTTCAAAGTGCGTTGTCGCATTCTCATGTAGTCTAATTTAAAAGAAACTTCGATGGGAATTAAAACTCATGTCTATTTGGCACCCCCTAATTGAGATCAAAAAGTCCGTTCTCATGTGGCAGATCTTGCATAAAGGTATCTGGTCCAATGCAAGGGCTAACAAAATCTGTGGTGTGTCGCTATGGTGCAAGCGTTTCCATCGATGCTTCGAAGATTTAGCTCAACTGTTCTTCGATTGCCCCAAGTCCTGTGTTATCTGGCGTCGAGTGACCCGGGTATTGAGACTTACAAACCAAATCAATTGGCAACAGGTGCTGTTGGGTGAGGCGGTCGGCTGCTCATCGAGACTGTGGAATGCCATCAGGGGTGAGACTCTTTGCAAGATTTGGAGGGAGCGATGTGCTCTCAATTTTGGCCAAACTCCTAAGGAATGGTCGATCGAGAAATCCTTGTTTCTTCTAGGTAAAAGAATCTCTCGACATAAGAGATCTCCACCATTTTAACATCACTGTATTTATCTCCTCGAAAACAACGAGTTGAAACCCAAATCGGTCCCACATGAGGGTGATGATAGATTTATCCGCCTCATTTGTAATGCACTCTAGCTTGCCAAACTCCTCCCCTGCATTCTAGGATTTGGGGGGTCCCATTGGCACTAGTCCCATTCACTTGTATCTTTTCTTCTTTATTTTAATTAAAATCCGAGAGAATAGGCTAAGGCCGAACTTCCTTTTATTAAAAAAAAAAACCTACTGTTATTGGACTATCTTATACCTTTTCTCTGGGGGGGATGATGTCGAAGAAGGAAGAGAGACTTTATGGTGGCCCAAGCGTTGATTTGGTCTGTTAGTGGTGCAAAAAGATGTCCCTACCTTTTTGAATGCAAAACACAAATGATTCTGTTTCTCACTGGTCCAAAATAATGTCTGTAAATTTTTTAATGAAAAAAAACCAAATGTTTCTACGTAGTGGTGCAATAATATGTATTGAGCTTTTTGAATGAAAAAAAAAGCTCTAGTGCGGTTTTTGTTTCCTTATGGAGTTTTAAACTCGAAGTCTACCGTGTAGCGCGGAGAAACCGCCTTCCTCTCTCTCTCTCTCTCTCTCTCTCTCTCTCTCTCTCTCTCTCTCTCTCTCCCCGCACCCCCACCCTCTCAGTCCCACAGCCCCACCTTCTGCCCCCCTCCTCTCTCTCTCTCTCTCCCTGCCTCTCGCTCTCTCTCTCTCTCTTTCTCTCTCTCTCTCTCTCTCTCGCTCTCTCTCTCTCTCTCTCTCTCTCTCTCTCTCTCTCTCTCTCTCTCCCTCTCCTGAGCACCCACCCTGTCATTCCCGTAGCCCCACCCTTCGCCCCCTTCCTATCTCTCTTTCTCTCTCTCTCTCTCTCTCTCTCTCTCTCTCTCCGGAGCACCCACTCTCTCAGTCCCATAGCCCCACCCTTCGCCCTTTTCTATCTCTCTTTCTTTCTCTCTCTCTCTCTCTCTCTCTCTCTCTCTCTCTCTCTCTCTCTCTCCCTCTCTCTCTCTCTTCCTCTCTCTCTCTCCCCCCAGCCCCCATCCTCTCAGTCCTGCAGCCCCACCCTCAACCTCCTCTCTCTCTCTCTCTCTCTCTCTCTCTCTCTCTCTCTTTCTCCCTGCAGCCCCCACCCTCTGAGTCCTGTAGCCCCACCCTCGCCCCCCCTCCTCTCTCTCTCTCTCTCTCTCTCTCTCTCTCTCTCTCTCTTTCTCCCTGCAGCCCCCACCCTCTGAGTCGTGCAGCCCCACCCTCCACCCCCCTTCCTATCTCTCTCTCTCTCTCTCTCTCTCTCTCTCTCTCTCTCTCCAACAACCTCCCCTCCTGCTGAGTCCCCCATCCTCTCTGTCTCTCTCTATCTCTATCTATCTCTCCCTCTCCCCTTGCAGCACCCCCCCGCTCAGTCCCCTCCGTCTCTCTCTCTCTCTCTCTCTCTCTCTCTCTCTCTCCCCCCTACAACCCCCTACCCTCTCAGTCCTGCAGCCCCACCCTCTGCCCCCCCTCCTATCTCTCTCTCTCTCTCTGCAGTAGCCACCCTCAGTCCCACAGCCCCACCCTTCGCCTCCCCTCCTATCTCTCTTTCTCTCTCTCTCTCTCTCTGTCTCTCTGTCTCTCTCTCTCTCTCTCTCTCTCTCTCTCTCTCTCTCTCCCCCCTCTCTCTCTCTCTCTCCCCCTCTCCCCCGCAACCCTCCACCCTCTTAGTCCCACAGCCCCACCTTCCGTCCCCCCCTCCTCTCTCTCTCTCTCTCTCTCTCTCTCTCTCTCTCTCTCTCTCCCCAGTCCCGCACCCTCCGTCTATCTCTCTATGTCTCTCCAATGACCTTCACCCCCCGCTCAGTCCCCCATCCTTCGTCTCTCTCTCTCTCTCTCTCTCTCTCTCTCTCTCTCTCTCTCTCCCCCTCTGTCCCCTGTAGCTCCCCCTCCCCCCCTGTTCAGTCCCCCCTACCCTCTGTTTCTCACTCTCTCTCTTTGTCTCTATATCTCTCTCTCTCTCTGTCTCTCTCTCTTCCTCACATCCCTTTATAGGAATATCATCAATAAATGGCACAGTCACTGATAGTATAGAGTCTCGTAAAACTGGGTTCATGGCATTCATGGTGTTAGATTTAGAATTCGTCTCTCCCTATGGCAAAGTACACATGTGCACAAGCCCTAGTGGAGTCTTCATGTTCATGATATCTCTGCTCTGAATAGCCAAGTGAAACTAGTCATACCCTCATTACAGATCGCCCATAGAGTAGGTGGAATGCCCAACAAACACTTCAACAAACACATCTACTATGGGTCCTATCCCTACATTTCTAATTGTGAATTTACTCAGGCTGCAGATCCTAGATGAAACAAAGTTTTCCATTTTTCTTAGGCATTCTAAACCATGTATTTGAAAAAGGAGCTGAGGATGGTCCCAATATCTGCATGGATATCTTTTCCTTTAGCATCCTCATCTGTTGAGGCAAGTGAGCCTTTGGGACTGGTATGGGCCAGATATTCCATGGTATATGTGGCATTGTAAATATAATCAGGGAGGTACTTGTTTCGGATCTGTGCAACCTATCTCATGTGGGAAAAGTGCAAATGATTTTTCGTGTTTCTTGATGACCTCAATGAACTTCTCTTTCTCCTCTTCTCTAAGGAATGATTTTTCTCCAAACTTGATCTCTTCAACAGTCTCATGAGTAAAATGATGGCCTATGAGCTCTCGTCATCTCAGCATAGGGTCATTTGACACTCGCAGATACTTCTCATGACTATCTTTTGGCAATGGCTAGGCTATGGGTTTCACTTTCTTGTCAGCAGTCTTATAGTTTGTGTTTATATTTACTTCATGGCCTCGCAAGAACTCATCAATCATTTTGTACTCTTGGATACAATCGAGCATAATGATTTTTGATTCTTCATTCCTCTCAAATGCCTGCTCAAGCTCTTCTAGAGTAGCCAAAATCCTCTCCAATTGGATCACATCCTCAATCCTGTCATGAAGCAACATGATTCCTAAATCTTTATTAAGCCTTTCATGATTTTTTCTAAACTTATTTGAAACATTCTCTTTCTGTAAGCACAACAACCTAAATGTAGATGAATAAATGCAAAAACTCTCAAAGGTATGTACAAAGTCTTGCAAGACATCAAACCAATTCCCACTGTTGTCTCACTCAACAGTGGATCCTAACAAAAATTTTGATCAACAAAAGCCCCATACTCTCTTATCAGCATACAATCATCATGGTCATGAAAGTTAGTGGGTCTCTTTCTTATGTTCTTTCTGTTCCTTGAGTGAGTCGGACACACTATCATTACTTCCAAAGAACGAAGACATAATCTAGATTGGATTCGGGCATTAACTGATCATATAACATCTTAGAGATCACATTTTTTTCTGATCCTGAGTCAATCAAGGCCAACGCAAAACATGAATCCTCATTACTTCTTGATTTCACCTCCATTTAAGGTGTCCCTCTTGGCCAAAAAGTCCTGGTATACTCACTTTTTGTCTTTCTCATCTCATCATTAGGTATAATAGGACCTTAGGAACTTCAATGGCACCGTACGATTTCATCATCTTCGTCATCAGAAGTATAACTCAATGCTAGTGCTTCATTTGTCACTTGGGTATCTTCAGTCGCCTCTTTCATCTCCATGTCCTCACGTAATTGAAACCTTTTCCTCTTTATCAGTTTAATAAAGCTATCCTTGAATTCAGGTTTTGCTATAGAGAAAATCTACTCCAAGGACATGGTCACTTCGCTCTTTAATAGAATATCATTGAGTATCTCTATCACATGATTCTTCTTTTCTAACTCAAAAATCAGTACTGCCTTTGGGGTCTTCTTCTTTTTCTTCTTCTTCTCTTTATCTTTATCTTGAATATTCTCTTGAATGTCATCAGTCTTTGGAAAAAGGTTCTTATTCTTTCTCTTTCTCTTTAATCGGTTCTTGAATCTTGATTAGCCCAACTAGCCTCTTTCCCTCCTTAATATCCTTTTTCTTTGCCTCTTTCTCAGAAGCAACAAGATCTTTAAATTGGACTCTCTTTTCAGGATTTTAGCTTTCTCTTCAGCCTCATTACTTTGCTTCCTTGTTACTCTCCTCTCTAGCTCAGACTCTTCTTGGCTCTCATCCCTCTTCCTCTTTTCCTCTACATTCGTTCGCCATATGTGAGTAGATCGAGAACTGATCTATAGGAGACTTTGAGGCAGTCTTCCGCATGATCACGTCCCTTTTCAGAGTACATTACTTTGACACTGAATGATCAAGTGGAAACTCATGCCATGTGATCCTCTACATTATGTGGGATCTCTTGAAACACCAGCTCATGGCCCACATGCTCGTTATTTTGAGATTATCATAGCATTCCAAGATCATCTTTGAATTTTGTCTCGAGATTTTTTCAATGCACATCGAACAAAGAAGAGGAACCACATTAATCTTCTTAATAAAGTCGGAAATAAGACCCATGTTGGCATGATCTCCATCACTTCTTTAGTACCTTCCACTAGATTTGACTAACGATAGGTGTACCTACCACTTGCGTGAAGTCTGTCTCGACTCCTCATGTTGACTACATCTAGAAGTCTCTAGAGATCTTTAGTACAACTCTCTCCCATGCTCCTTATGGGGTTCAGCCCAAGAATTTCTCCTTCCTAACCTTTACACTTCAGAATAGGGCTTAGTGGATTACTCTTTATAGAAGGCACATGAAATTATGCTTAAATCTGATCTTTAGATATTTATGCATACACATGATCAATCAAACAGTGTCCAATTTCATATGTCTCTAAACTAGTGTTAGCTTGTGCTTTGGTATCTACCACAATTTGTGGCTTATTCACTATAAAAAATGCCCAAACAAAGTATTCATACTAGAGACTAAAAGGTTAGTCAGGGCTCTTGGTTGGAGGTTTGTCCTCTTATAGGGTAGTAGAAAAATAACCTCCGATGGCAGTGAACTGGTAGCCATATTAACATTGAAAAACGCTTTGGCTTCCTCTAGTCTAAAAAAGTCCTTAAAATAAAAAGTATGTTGTTTATCTGATTTGGACATCAAGCTATATTCTGATGTACATTAAGCTTGCTCAAAGGATGATAGGAGGAGCACTTTTGGCTACTTATCTTTTGTAGGTTCAAAGCTAATTTTATCATCATCAAAGAAACAACCAACTGATGCATTGTCATCAATTGACGTAGAATATAGAGGCCTAGAAAATGCAACATGAGAGGCTATGTGGCTTAAGCTACTTTAGAGAGATTCGGGATTACATTCTTATACTCCAATGATCCTTGGAGATAACACTAGCTCACTTAATTTGGTTTCTAATCCTCTGTGTCATGCAAGGACTAAGCACATTGAAGTGCACTATCATTATGTGAGAGATAAGCTACTTAGAAAGGACATACAATTATCCTATATTTCAACAAAGTTACAATGTGCAGATATGCTAAGCAAATCTTTGGATGGAACTAAAATGAATAGCTTCAGGATGATGATTGGATTGCAAGAAATCAAGGATAAATGAGTCCAAGCCTACATACTTGAACAAATTAGTATTCACTTCATATAATTATTTGAAGTCAAATATGAGTACTCCCTTCTACTACTCTCATGTTAAGTTAAAAGGAATCAAATCAAAAATCACTTGGTAGGTGATTGATGAGAAATCAATTCCAAACGTTTATGATTCACTTTATGGTAAGAGCTTGAATTTGAATTCAAAAATTGGCTCCAACTCCAAGCTATAAAAATGGATGAAATTCATGCGTGAGATATAGCCCGAGCTGGAGATCATTTGAAAGGGATGTATAGTGCTTAAAGAGCTCATTATAATGCTCCATCACGACCCTCACATTGTGCTATTATATATTGCCAAAGTCTTTGTAATTCTATGTGATTCAATACATATATATTGATGATATCTTATTCTCTCTTCTCTATCAAGCTCATCTCAGAACATTGATCTTCTCTGACTTGTTTCTCAATGCATACATGATCATTTCATGTGATTTAAAGTAGTGTGGATTCATCATACTATCTTTTTTATTATTCCAAAGTCTCATTGTCATTGCATTACTCAACCTCGAGATATATTCAAAACTCTTCTGCCTGGTATGCATACTATAGAAGGCCAAAAATGTAAGGATTATCACGTAGATTACTAAGCTTTATTCTCAGAGTAAACTTGATCATTTCAAGTGAAATAGCTTGTGATTGAAGCTATCTAAGTCAGTTAGATAATCCCAAAAGGAATTTCATCGATTGCTAGCATGCTAAGAGCACTCAACATTTTATTGAGCATGTGTATAGATGAAAATAGCAAGTTTTAGCTCATAGTTGAATATCCTACTCATCACGTTTGATCCATTGATTAGAGGATCATACTCCAAATCACTTAGGTGATTATTTGTGATTTCCTTTATTTGGTATTCTCTTGATTATAAGCATAAGCTCTGGCTTTTGCTTATATAATCATAGTGGTAGCGTGATCAATGTACATAATTGATAAAATGTAGGAATCACATGGTGAAATAATTATAAAGGAAGTGAACAAAGTTGTGCTTGCACTTTGGCCCTCACGCTTGAAAGGATTGTCTTCATCATAGAAATGGCATGTTTGGGCCTCCTGATGATGAGCCATGGGAACCTAAGCTGAGATGGAACTTTGTTGAGATGGGGCATACTAGGTTCTCGAGGTGGATCGAGGATCATCTTTTTTGCCAGATTTTAAGATCTTGGGGGCAATTAAGGCTTCCTCTTATCAAGATTTCTCCCTCTTCTATTGAGAAGCAACTCCATGAACACTTGCTCTAGAATCTTCTTCCTCATTCAGAGAGAGGATTTTTTATTGTCTCCTGTCTTCATGTTTCATGGGGTTGGGGGGGGGGTTCTCTACGATTCGTGAGCATAGTATGCCCGAATATCTCTCGTTAAGGAGGCTCATGGAGGATCAACACTAGGAACAATGTACGGGTATGCATGGAGGGTCTCAAATGATGAGGAATTTGATGTCGTTATCACAAGGGGTTCGTAGACTTCGACTCAATACTTGTCCCCAATGGCATGGATTGGTTCCTTCACTAAGATAGAGGTTTCGATTATGGTGTGGGGTTTTAGGTATGATGGGTATCTCTTTTTTGAGATTGGTGAGGATCATCAAATGGTTAGCATGGGGGAGGATTCTGACATCATTACCTACACTTTTCATGGATTAGGAAAAGTTCCACCCATGGTCGTGATTGGAAAATTCATCCTGACCTTGAGGAGATGCTGACTCATCATAGTTGATGTCTCTCGGTATGGGAGGCTAGACGATTTTCCTCCCATCAAGGGGATCATAAGGAGTGGTAATGGGGCTGACTGCATGCCAACTTGGGAAAAGCTTGATTTGGGATTCGTTGTAGCCCTAGTTGGGAGAAGTTTCCTTTTTAGGGCATGACACTTCCTACGAAGTAGTGCTACCTAGGATTATGGATCCTACTTGCCATAATTACTGTTGGAAAAGTTTGTTATTCCTAGCTTGCTTTTTGGCCTTGAGGCTTGGAAGGATTTTCTTCATTATAGAAATGGCATGTTTGGGCTGGCCGACTGTCTCTAGTTAAGAAGGTTCATGGAGGGACAATATTAGAATCTATGTATGGGGATACACAAGTGGTGTTGGATGATCAAGGATATGAGGGCCGTATCACAAGGGATTGGGAGACTTAGACTCGCTACTCGCTCACGACGGCATGGATGGGTCCCTTCAGCCAGGCATAGGTTTTGATTATGTTGTTGGGTCTTAGGTAGGATGGGAATTACTTCTTTGGGATTGGTGAGGAGTGTCAGATGGTAAGCATGTGTGAGGATTCTGGGATTCTTTCCAACTACACTTTTCAAGGATTAGGGCGGGTGGCATTCATGGTCATGATTGGAACATTGATCCTAACCTTGAGGAGATGTTGAGTCAGTCTAGTTCTTGTCTTTGGGTGTGGAAGAGTGGACAGTTAAGCTATTCTAAGAAGTGGTAGTGGTGAAATACTTTCACATTTGAAAAAGCTCTAGGTAGTCTTCATGTGTACAAGCTCTAGGTAGTCTTCATGCATGTATCCTTTCTTTGAGAAGGGTAACCTATGAGACTTCCCAAATTGACAAGCACCACACTTATACATCATATGTTGCTTGGATACATTAGGTATCCCAAGCACACATTGGCCCCTGCACATTTGTTTGAAGGTTCTTTCTCCTATGTGCCCTAACCTTTTGTGCCAAATCTCAAGCTCTGAAAGTGTTTGGTCTTTATAACTATATAGTGCAATATTCTTTGTATCTTCCAACTCAAAAGTGAAAAGTCTACCTGATTTTTCTCCTTTAGCAATCCTCTTGAACCCATGTCTTGGATCCTCCACATATGCTCCATATTGGTTGAATCTTACCTGCAAACCTTTCTCCACAATCTGACCAACACTCGTCAAATTTTTGGTAATGGTTGGTACATAGAGTACCCTGCTCAACAAATTCTGATTTCCATCACAAGTCTTAACATTTCCAACTTTAACTACAGAATGCTTTGTGTCATCACCTGTTTGGACTTGATGCTTACCTTTTGGTTCCTCAAGATCAGAGAGTAATGCTACATTGCCAGCCACATGATTTGAACATCGTGAGTCAATGTAGAATAGGTGGTCATCATTTGTACCTGATTTTGAAGTCATGTTCATGATTTATAAGAGAGTCATCCTGCTCCTCTGTATAGTTGTTGTAATCCTTCCTTGATTTGAATCCTCCTTGGTAGTTGCCATTGTCATTATTGTTGTAGTTGTTGTTGTAATTCCTTTGGTAGTTGCCATTGTAATTATTGTTGTAGTTGTTGTTGTTGCCACCTCTTTGGTATCTTCTTCCTCTCTGATTCTTGTAATTCTTGAAACACTCATCTGTAGTATGATTTGATAAACCACAAATGTTGCATGGTGAGGAGTTATAAGATCTCCCCCTACCTTGCTTACCTCCTCTGCCCCTTCCTCTTGATGATCTACCTCTCCCTGCATAGGTGGCTTGAGAGGTTGAACCTTAATGTTCCATCTTCTTGCTCTTGCCTTTATCTTTAGACTTCTTATCAGTATATAGGGCAAAAGAGTTATTACCTTTGGATGTGTCTCCACTTTTGTTGAGCTTTGCTTCATGAGTAAACAATTGTCCCATGAGAGTTGTAAGATCTGGAGTGTGCATGTCCATGTAGAGATCCATGGCAGTGGTGAAGCTTTCCCATTTGTCATCAGCCTTGATCCCATTGATCACTTGCCTTACAATCTGTTCTTCTTCAATCTCTTCTCCTATGCTTGCTAACTGATCTGCTACATCTTTAATCTTGGTCAAAACTTTTGAAACAACTTGCTTAGGTTGCTTCCTTAGTGTTGTGAATTCAATCCACAACTGATTTTTCCTAGCTCTTGTGTTGGAGGAAAAATATGATGACGAGGTTTCCCAACTCTCTTGGGATGTCTTAAAATTTCTAATATGTGGCAAAAGAAAATCAGATATAGAGTTGAGTAAATAAGACCTTGCCAATGCATCCTTAGCACACCATGTGTTGAGCTTTTCATGTTCTTCCTTGGTTGGTAATCCTCTTGCTTTGAATGAGGGCAATTCCTCATCTCCTGGGATGTAACCATAGAGACTCCTTCCTTGTAAGTAGGTCTTCATCCTTAGAGACCATGCTTGATAGTTGTTCCTGTCCAATTTGTCAATAAATGAAGGAAAACCATCTCCCATTTTACCTTGGTTTGCTCTGATACCACTGTTGGGAAAGATGGATGGATACTCCAAGAGACTGAGTAGGTACTGCTAAACCTGCTTTGTACTAGCCCTCTTTTTCTTCAGAGTTGATAACTAGACCTCCTTAGCTTTCCAATGACACCATAAAATGTCCTATGTCCTTTGGAAATGATGTGTGTAATGATTGAATAAAAACAGATAACTTTGGAAGTCACAAACTCAAGAAAACCTTCTATTTATGTCTTGATACCTGCTGGATATTTTGCTTAGTAAGACCAGCACAGTAGGAATTGGAAAAATTCCTTTTTAGGGGTATCTAATAAGCTTAGTAAGCTACCTATTCCAAGTGGAATGATGTAAGTTGATAAACTATGCTAAGAGAAATCACTTTAGCAAGTTAAGCTATACCCCCGACTTTTTAGGACTGTAGCAGAAAATGATGAGAGTTCCCCTCGACAAAGATTTCTCGACAATGGCTGAATAGAATGTCTTCAAATTTTGATAGCATGTGGATGACTTTGATCTGAACCCAACAAGCTTTGAATAACTGAATTTGGTGAAGAACTGATGGAGATATGCCCTTGACAAGTTGACAGACTTTTGAGTAGACTAGCAGAGAACTCAAAGATGGACAATATGAATGTATGTATTAATGAACATTTGTATACAACTTCATTGGCATGAATCTCATTGCCCAATGGTGTAGAGAGGTGTGGGCTAGAGTGTAGACCTCACACACACTCAGAAATCAGTAATTCTAGGCTTGGGAGTGCTCTCTCTTACCCGTGACTTTTCATGTTCATTTTTATAAGAGAAGGGAAAAATTTGAATTCAAATTCAAACTTTTGGCTCCCTATGATCAAGCTCCTAAATGCTAGGAGATATTTTTTCAATCATACAACTAATGTCTCCACGAATCCTTTTGGTAGGTGATTACAAGAGATTCCAAGTCAATTTGACTTTTACAATGAGGTAAAGTGGTAATTAACCACTACCATATGTTCCTATGCTTCTTCATGTATGTATAGACTTCAATGCATCCTTTGAGCCAAATGTGTAGGCTTGTAATTTACACCAACAAATACTTGTCCCCAATGGCATGGATTGGTGCCTTCACTAAGATAGAGGTTTCGATTATGGTGTGGGGTCTTAGGTATGATGGGTATCTCTTTTTTGAGATTGGTGAGGATCATCAAATGGTTAGCATGTGGGACGAGTCTGACATCATTACCAACTACACTTTTCATGGATTAGGAAAAGTTCCACGCATGGTCGTGATTGGAAAATTCATCCTGACCTTGAAGAGATGCTGACTCATCATAGTTGATGTCTCTCGGTATGGGAGGCTAGAAGATTTTCCTCCCATCAAGGGGATCCTAAGGAGTGGTAATGGGGCTGACTGCATGCCAACTTGGGAAAAGCTTGATTTGGGATTCGTTGTAGCCCTAGTTGGGAGAAGTTTCCTTTTTAGGGCATGACACTTCCTACGAAGTAGTGCTACCTAGGATTATGGATCCTACTTGCCATAATTACTGTTGGGAAAGTTTGTTATTCCTAGCTTGCTTTTTGGCCTTGAGGCTTGGAAGGGTTTTCTTCATCATAGAAATGGCATGTTTGGGTTGGCCGACTGTCTCTAGTTAAGAAGGTTCATGGAGGGACAATATTAGAATCTATGTATGGGGATACACAAGTGGTGTTGGATGATCAAGGATATGAGGGCGGTATCACAAGGGATTGGGAGACTTAGACTCGCTACTCACTCACGACCACATGGATGGGTCCCTTCAGCCAGGCATAGGTTTTGATTATGTTGTTGGGTCTTAGGTAGGATGGGAATCACTTCTTTGGGATTGGTGAGGAGTGTCAAATGGTAAGCATGTGTGAGGAGTCTGGGATTCTTTCCAACTACACTTTTCAAGGATTGGGGCGGGTGGCATTCATGGTCCTGATTGGAACATTGATCCTAACCTTGAGGAGATGCTGAGTTAGTGTAGTTCTTGTCTTTGGGTGTGGAAGATTGGACAGTTAAGCGATCGTAAGGAGTGGTAGTGGTGAAATAATTTCACATTTGAAAAAGCCTCATTATTCGCTTGTTTTTAAGTGTGAAGTGTTTGAATCCTGAAGCTTTTGACTTCCAGGGAGGGTCATCACATGATCTCTCGGTGTGAGGTTTCTTAGGGCTCCCTTATTGGTTGAGTCCTTAGCTATGAGCATTTTATCGATTTAGGATGGCTACATTTCAATCACTTAGGGGCTCAAAATTACCACATGGAGTGGCCATGAGGACCACCACTAGGAGTTGCTCAGTAGCCTTGCCATATGGTATAGTTGGAGAGCATGTTGCGGGTGTTTCTTTAAGTGGCACACCATTTCTCGAGCTGATAGTTTCAAGACTTTTGGCTTCGGGTGTTCTAAAGTCTATGGGGGCAGTTGGGCTCTCTCCATGGTTATCCAGATGGCATGACTCAACAAGAGCTTGCCTTTTGTCAGCTCTCAAAGAGGGTCCCTTCTTTACCTTTGAAGGTGATATTGCCCAATGGAGTTATCGGTCGCCTACATGGATTTTCTTCCCTCCCCCCATCTCTTCGCCTAGGGGCTATGTCTATCATTCCGTTATTGGGTAGATGTTAGGATTTCTCTCTCAATACTTGTGGATTTCTTTCTCCCTTCTTTTCCATACCGTGCAATTACTTAAGAGGACGACGTCACTAATTCGCCTAGGATTATTCACGTGTTCGTAAGTACATGAGGATGAGCTCACTATTTCGCGTGCTATTATTCACCTGTGTGTTTTGAGGAAAGCGAGAAATTTGAAAGCACAAGCGCAGCTCCCAACATTAAGCAAAACGACGACCTCTATGGAATCAACGATGGTCGAAGATGAAGCGATGAAAAGGACGCACGGAAGCGACTGAAGCTCAGGTAATTTTCGGGCTTTATCTGCGTTTCTGTGCTTAACGTTTACTCACGTTTTACTAATCTTCCAGTGTAACGTACGGCTTTTCTATATGTAAATTCATGAGGAGATGCTCGGCCAAGAATAGGCCCTAAAGTCGGTTGAGTTCACTTGCTTTAGTCTTTGCCATGTTCTCACTCAGCAGTTTGCTTCTCATCAAGGATGTTTGGAGTCCGATTACTCCTTGTCCAATCCAGCCAATCCAGCCTAGTAGATGGCTCATTTGGCTATTGCTACAGCCTCTTCATTTGCTCACTCTCCATGATGGTCCTTTCAAGGAATGTTCAAGGGATGTGGGTGCTGCTCTATCTAGTATAGGGCTCACCTATAGCAAGAGGTTCATGAGTGCATGGTTGGTGAGTCAATTGACATTATCATGTTATAAGAAATTTCTCTCCTTGGCCCATATGGGTTAGTGTAGAGAACTTTTGCAACAACACTCTAAGGTCTTTTTTTTTTCATGTACATCAGTTGGGATATCCGTGCACATTGCCACTATGGATACATGGAAGATTGTCATTGGCAACGCCATTTTCTTGATATTGCAATGAGCAAGCCTCATATATTGTCTCAATTTTTATGCCCTCAATCATGCGATTTCACATGCTTTCTTCTCTCCAGAGATTACAATCGCAATGCTTAGTGCTGATGTTTGGTGTTATGTGGGTGAATTCAACTTTATTGCGGCACCTGAGGATTGTCAAGGTGGTATCCACATCACTTTGCATGGATTTCAGCTCACAACTTGGGGAGATTGTTTCTTATGTTGAGGCTAGATTGTGTATCGCATTGTGAGGGATTTGGTTGAGAGAGAGAGAGAGAGGCAATCTTTGAGCAATAGCTTGAATGATGTGTGTGTGTCTCACGTCCCATCCATATATACCCTCTTGTACTCTTAAAATAGCAATGATCTGGGATAGTCTAGTGTCTCCATGTGGCCATCATGCACCACTCATCCCCATCACTGTAGAATAACTTTGGGTATCCCCAGAGCTTCGGACTATGGATAACTGACCCTTGTCCCTCACACACATGGAGTGATCCCCATGGATCGCTATCATGATCCCTGTGGATCAATGTCTGACACTCTCTCCCCCTTCTAAAGATCATTATCCTCAATGATCAATGAGGGAAAGTACTTGCAAACAAGAGCTTCTAATTCCCAAGTAGAGTTAGTTAGTGCTAGTCCTCTCAATGCTACTACATACTCCTAGATGACACAATTCCTCAATCCTTCTGTCTCCGATCTAGTATCCGATCTGGAGAATGATTTGTGCTATCACTTTCCTCCAAAGAAACAATACCTTCTGTTAGATTATCCCCCCTAGAAATATACTTCCAAAGTTTACTAACATGAAACACTGGATGAACTTTGCAATCTGGAGGAAGCTCTAATAGGTATGCAACTTCACTTAGATTTTTAACTATCTTCCAAGGTCCACAAAGCCGTGATGAGAGCTTACTACACTTCCCTATGGAGAGTGAAGTAGATTTGGCTAGAACCTAAAGAAAGACTCTATCTCCTCCCTCAAAGGATCCTAGAGATGTTTTGCTATCAGTATACTCTTTAGCCCTATCAACTTCTTAATGCATCTTGGATTTAGCTATTTCAAAATTTTCTTCGAGGCTTGCTAAGAACTTCAAAGCACTAGGACATTTCTTTGACATGCCTATGGTACTGGGAGCACTCGGATTCATGCCATAGTTCAGCTCAAAATGAGACATGCGTGTCACCTTATGAGGCCTATTGGTAGAAGCAAATTGAACTAGTGGCATATAATTATCCCAATATGTTTGTCTCGGAGACACATTTGCCCTTAACATGTCTTCTTAAATCGCGCTGACCCTCTTGGTCTGACCATCTATTTGAGGATGATCAACACTACTCATCTTTAATTAGACCTTCATTTTGTCAAATAAAAACTTCTAGAAGTGTCTTGTGAATCTAGCATCCCTATCAGAAACTATGGATGTCGATAATCCATGCAATGTGAATACATGCTAGATAAATAACTCAGCCATATGTGGAGCTTCTATCATCTCTTTCGTGGGTATGAAATGAGCCATCTTGCTCAATCTATCTACTACAACTAGGATAGTATCCTACTTCCTTTAGGTCCATGATGACCCGACTATGAAGTCCATGCATACATTGTCCCAATTATGATCTGGAATCTATAAAGTATACAATAGACCTAGTGTCTTTATCGTTTCCCATTTGTTGACTTGACACATAAAGCATTTTTGAACATAAGTTTGGACATCTTTGGCTAGTCCAAGCCACCAAAATGTTGTTCTAACAAGTTGTATTGTCTTGTCAACACAAGGATGTTCTACGCAAGGCACATCATGGTTATCATGCATGACTTTTCTTATGAAATCATGAGTATCTCATACGCAAATGTTTCCTTTTTATTTGACTATTCCATTCTCTTGTAAAAATTGGAATATGTAGTGGACGTTTTTGCTCTCCGAGGGGAAGAAACAGCTTGAACTCCCCGGTCTCCTAAATAGAATCATCATAGACAACTCGAAAAATCTATAGAATATGTGAATCTTCCACCTATGCTTCCTTTATCTCTCAAAGAAATGAGCTTTCTAGAATTGTAAAGCTCATTTGATACATTATCCATAATAATGCATCAACAAATATTTTCTATCTCTAATGGTATCCACTTTTTAAATCTATATTACTTAATAAAACGGCTCCACCTAGAGCATCTAAAAGGTCATCAATCATGGGCATGGAATATCTATATGTGATAGTAATCTTATTGAGTGCTCCCTAGTCGATGTACGTCCTATAAGATCCATCTTTCTTCTTCACCAAAAGACTAGTGTTGTGAATGGTGAATAACTCGGTCTCATCAACCTACTGGTCCATGACCTTGCAGACTTGATTCTCCTCCTATAAACTCATTTGAAATAGTGGTTGAGCAGTCAAATTTGATCTTGGTAACAGTTCGATTCTATGCTCTATGTTCTTGTAAGGAGGCAACGAGAAGATAATTCTTTCAAGAACAACTCTTGGAATTCTACTCTCACTTTTGTTGAAAGTGTTGGAGCATTCCAACTAGAATCTCCATGACTACACGAATCCATCATAATACACGATGAATTCCTAAAATAAAGGAAATAAATATTCTTAAAATTAATCTTAAGCAACTTGGTAGCCTTTTCCAATCACGTCTCTTGGAGATTTGGTTCTCCATGGACCAGTAGTCGTCTCCCCTCATGCTCAAATGGATAAACATGCAAAGCAAAGTCAATGACTAGTCTCTTCCTCACATTCCACTTCTTACTTAGGATGAGATCAAAATGCGCTAGTCTCACTATCTCAAAATTTGATATGGCATAATATGATAGGATTTGAATAGGTAGATCAAGAATGAATCGATCCCATGTCTCTATTCCCTTCCCATCGACTAACTCTACTGTGTAGGTATAGTCTGAAGGCTCAGTCTCTAGATGTAATCGCTTGACTAATTGGGAAATAATGATATTATTTATTTACCTAGTGTCAAAGAGTACCTTGAAACACTATCCTATCATGACTCCCCTCATGACAATGAGTTTCATGTCGAGAGACTAATATCCTTTCTGTGCCACTAGCGAAAGCACATCATCTGACATAGTTGGGACCTTCTTTGTGATCATCATGGCCACTATGGGAAATGATAATGGTGATATGGGATCTCCAAATTCCTCATCATCATCACTCTCTATGTGAGTGGGATTTATGAATATGGTGGCTGCTATTTTCTTTCTCTTAGGACACTCCTTGAACAAGTGCTCCCCTAGACACCCGTAGCATAATCCTTCTTTCATTGCTTTCTGTTTCTGCTTAAGGGTAAGTATCGACTTATCATAAGCCCTCTCACATAGATCAGACACTTTTCTCTTGTCTCCTAAAACTATCTTGATCATATTAACCTACTTAGCCTCTCTAGAAGGTTGTGTAGTGATTGAACCAAGAGTAGATGTGTGGAAGGATCGACTGACCCTAGGCCACAAGGACCTTTGACCTTGGAAATCTATGCCCCTATAGCCATCCTCATAGACCAAAGACATCTCCGTGGTCCATGCCAAGGAGTGACATCTCTCCTTCCTCACCAATGGTTGAATAGTTTCCCTAAGGCCCAAGATGAGCTTGTGGTCCTAGAGAAACTTTGGGATAGCATCATATACTTTAGGAATCACCTCTCTATACTTATTCGCATACTCCTGAACTATCTGATTCTTCTAACTAATGAAGACCAAGTGTCTAGTGCACTAGAACTCTCATGAAGTGGTACAAATTTATTATAGAACAAGATCTTAAACTAGTCCAAAGACTTGGGCTCTTTCTTATCTTTTCGATCTTACACCACCACCTATGGGAAACATCCATAAGGTTATATGTTTCCTGCTAAGTCTTGTGCCTATCATCCATGTTATCGCACAAGCCAAAGCACTGCTCCCATTTGTTGAGGCACTACTCAACATCATCAGCAATCCTAACACTAGTTGAGCCATGATACCTAGGTGGCGTAAGATCCTTAAGCTACCATCTGCCTCTCTTACAAGGATGCTATCTGGAGGGATTTTTAGAGTTGGTGGCTCATTTAGAGCATCTACGTCCATCCATGGCAAGTCAAGCTCTAGCACATCTTTTTCTTTGTTGGGACCGCCCACGTGTTCCAAGATATTTTGGAATGTGCTCTCTAACTAATAATCCTTTTACTCATGGTCTAAATGGGATCGATGGATTTGCTCCTCCATGAGTGTATCTTTCCTAGAAGGGGATAATGATCTTGATTCCATATTAGGCTATGGTTTATTTATGTTTTTGCTAAGTTTTGGTTATATATATATATATATATATATATATATATATATATATATATATATATATATATATATATATATATATATATATATATTAGAATAGTACATTCTATGTAAACCTAAGTAAATAAAGGGCAACAAGAAAGAAATAAATCATAAGCCTTTGCTCAATGGAAAATAAATAAACCAGAAACTTTTAGTATGTCTCAAAAGGATAGTTATTTGCATATGGATAGTTATTTTCTCGAAAGAAAATTTGTATTCTTGAATGCATATGGATAGTTATTTTCTCAAAGTCTCGGCAGCATAAGAAGATAAGTTTGAAAACTAGAAAAATTAAACCAAATAATCAATAAGCAATTTCTGTGATACCGGATCCGATAAGCACAATCTAAATACAAATAGAGCAAAGGGGGTTACACAACCTAAGAGATTTAGATTTCTCTCCTTGCTAACCTGCAAGAAAAAATACTTACCTATCCCTCCAAAGAAGAATACATGCACCGTACAAATATGAGTCCATGTTTTAACTATGTGTATACTGTTGATGCGATGCAAAAATGCATGTCGTATATGTAATATGATAAAAGAAGAAAGCAAAAATGCATATTAATTGACAAGACACATATCTAGAGGTTCACAAGATAATTTGCAAGTGTGTGGAGCTTTTGGAGATGGTCCACCTTCCTTTGGAAAAGCATGCCTAAACTCTTCCAGTGCGTAGTGCTTCAAAACTATGCTCCAAAAAGGTAATTGAAGATGAATGGGGGAACTCAAAACTCTGAAGATAATTGAAATTGAAGCCAAACTACAGCTCCTAACTACTCCTTACAAAGAGCTCTAAGAGAATTTTCCATAACAACAAAGATCTCTTGATTTGGAGGTGAGATGCTCAAGGTACGGCTAAAAGAATGGTCATATGTGGGTGAACTTAACTAATTAATCTAGCTTCTAATTATGGCAATCAAAATAAACTTTGAAATTTTCTTCATTGTGAGAGGAAGAAGACCACCAGCATGCATGCATCAGAGCACAAATCCCACATATAGAGAAATACTAGATATGAGGGGACTTCATATAATGGTGAAGTATCATGTATTCATCTACATAAAAAGAGAAGAGAGTAAGAGGTATCCCTCTCACCTTCTCTTGTGCGCTCACTACGTGGATAGTTTCACTCTCTTCTATGCATTCAATGCGCGGGCCACCACTTGTAGACTCCAAGCATGTACAGATAATGCAAGTGAGCATGTGTGCCGAGCTATCTTGCAAAAGGCATATCCTATGCATCAGTTCACTTTAGATGGGGGGGTTCCTAAAGACCCTCTCTCCTTTTGACCTCTCATTCTGTTATAGAATGCATCGGTGACAATGGAAAACTCCCAAAAAGTTCCCAAAGACATTAAAAAAACACTCACGATTTGTGAAGAAAAAACGCACATTGCTAAAAAATAAAAAGCTATGATCGCTCTAATACCATTTGTGAGCAATAGCTTGAACGATGTGTGTGTGTCTCTCCTGCCATCCATATATACCCTCTTGTACTCTAAAAATAACAATGGCCTAGGATGATCTCCATGTGGCCATCATGCAACAATCATCCCCATCACTATGGAATACCTTACGATATCCCTGAGCTTGAGACCTTGTCTAGCTAGCCCATGTCCCTCACACACATCGACTCATCCCTATGGATCAATGTCATGATCCCTATGGATTAATGTCTCACACAATCTCCTCCTCTTCCATTCAGAGAGATGCATTAGTGGGATGAATCTCTCTAGGATTGATAACATTTATGTTAGTGATGTATTTGCTATTTTGGAGGTATGACTCGCAGTGTGATGGGATCCTACATGTCTAATCATGCCCTCCTCTAGATTTGAGATTTATGAAGGAGACTACTAAATGCTCCCCTATTCTTTGCATTCCTTAGTATGTCCAGCTTGATGAGCGCGTATGTGACTACATGGTGATGATTTGAAGCACTTTTCGTGGGAGGAGGGGAGGCTGAGTCACGCATTCAAGATGTCTAGCATATTATGTATCTTACATGTCACGTAAGCACATTGCAGTGTCGGGAGCGAAGGAAGGTCTAAGAAAGGGAGAGCGACGTGAGGTTGGATCAGGTCCCGTCGGGTGCATCTCATCCCTCGTCCGACGAGTGGCATCTGCATGATGGGTGTCTCGCCCCTAGTGTGGTTGTCATCGTCTACGTCATGGGCCCGCGCCCTCTGAAGAGACAAGGGAAATCTTGCACTCAGAGAAAGTAGTCGTGGCGGATGAAAGATTGAAATATAGTGCAAAATGAGACAACGGTGCTCAATGATACAACAAATGATGTCATCCAATAAATCTCAATAATACAAAGATTCCCACTACAATGTGGGTGGATAATACATTATGCCGCTATAGTGCGGATCACTGATACAATATAGACTTCCTTCTATAGTGCGAGAAGGCACCCATGAGCTTCGACTTTGGTCTTTGTGGTTAGATCTCTGCCTTTCTTTGGTCTTCAATCAATGCTTTACTTAATGTCTTCTTGATCTTTTTCAACTTCTTCAAATAGCTCTCTTTAATTCATAAATCCGGTAGAGACCTGGAGAAAAGATCCACAAAGAAGATATATGGGAGGCAACTCTTCACTTCGGGTTTTCAAAAACTTCTTTCTTTACTCCATATAATTCTCCTCAAATCATGAGAAGCTTCGACCTAGAGAGAAGATGCACAGAAACGGGACAAGACAAATGAGATTTGGACACCTATTTATAGGTTCCCCTGCTCTATGACTTTTGTAGAATCTTCTAACCTCCTTATCTAACTTTCTTTTTTGAGAATGATCTTGCATGATCATTTGCTATTTTGGAAAAAATCCCATGCCTTAATTCTATTTTTGGGTTTTCTTCTTTTTATTTTTCCAATTTCTCTTTTTACATCCTTGGTTCTGTTTCTTTCCTCTTTCTATTTGTTTTTCTAGCACTAAGGTTTTTAGTTTCACATTATATGTACAAAATTAAATAAATTAAAGGGTTATACTTAGGATAAATGCGAATACTAAGGCTCCAACCTAGAGTATCAGTCGATTAGAGCTAGGGTTTACCTATGCTTAAGGTTAGGAACATCAATTAATGATTTATTTACATTTGTGGCCTAAAATCCTAGGGTTTATAACAATCCAACCTAGGTTTTCTAGGGGTCATACTTACGTTTCCAAGGTTCAAACCCTGGGCTTTAGGGGTTTCTAAGAGTTATAGGTTAGTTTTGAAGAGCTAATTAGAAATATACAAGCCTATAGTACATAATTGACATGGTTTTGGATCTCATAATTAATGAAATCAACCAAAGCATGCATAGTTTATAACACTTTCTTGGTCAAAACATCACACAATAATCGAAAAATCAAGGAACTTAAAAAATATTTGATGTACACTTCCCTAAGGGATTCCATCCTGACATCTGCCCCCACTAAACTTGGACATCATCCTGATGGGCAAACCTATAAAATCCAATCAAAGCATATCAAGATTCTTCTGAAACTCATTTTACTTCTTATGTTTTTATTTTCAAAAATCAAAGCATTGCAATGTTATGAAGATTGGAACAAATTTTAGAAAATTAAGTAGATGCAAGCTTCACAAACGTCAAAAGCATCTTGATCATTATGGTTCATTTGGTCAAATCGCTCTTCAAACTCTCGAAGTAGCTTAGTCACCTCAAGGCCTTTATTTGGAATAGCCACCCACTCTCTAAATTCATGTCGTGTGGGCATGACTAAATCCTCTAAGTAATACTCTTCTCTAAGCAGATTTTTAAATTCACTCCATGTATGAGATCGCTCTTGAAGAGCATAAATGCTAGGTTTGACACCGGGCATTATAATCCTTGCAAATTCACTAAGCTTCATAGAAGCACTCACACCATAGAGGTCCAGTTTAGTATCATAGTTTTGCAAGAACTTGGTTACATCTTGGCCATTAAAGAATCCACACTCTTTTGAGATTGCCTCTAGGGCTCTCATCACTCCATCACTATTTGTGGCAATCCTTTGGGATTGAGTCAACACTTGAAGTAAGGTACTCAAAGTTCTCGGATCTAAGCCTAAGGCTTCCATCATGGACAAATCTTGATCAAAGCACAAGATATCAATCAAAGTCAATACTCAAACTCTCAATCCTCAAGTCTCTCACTCTAATGGTCAACTCAAGTCATCTCAAGCTCAATCTCAAAGTAAGCTCAAACTAAACTCAAAGCACAAATCTATCCCCCTATGTGTTTCACGTCGGGTTCACTCATGTGGTCAGGTTCTCGCGCACTTAGGGGTGCACACAGGGTGCCAAGAAAGTGACATGCCCATGAGCTCGGTCATCAAAAGTCCTCTTGAATCACACAAGTTAGGGAGTTTGGATGCTCTGACTCTCCTTTCAACATAGAATACATCATATCTTATCCTCCAAATTAAAGCATTGATATGGGGACTCTCAATATTGAGTACTCAGTACCTCCTACAGAACCCTCATAGCCTTGAGGCAACATACATTCTCGTTATCATGTAAAGTTCATACATGATCAAGCCCTAAATTGTTTGCCTCATGTGACCTTCAACTTGTAAAGGGTTATTCTAATGTAGGAAAAGTTTCACTCAGGGTATGTCGCGAAGTTCATGTCAAGGAGGTTACAAGCAGTAAAACAGTTTGATTGTTAGATGAGCACTAGGATTGTTCAACCTAATCTTCTATATTTCTACAAGCATGATCGCAAACTTTCAAATTCTTGTTTATCCGAATTGCTTTCCAATTGTTCAATTCATCTCCACCTTTCCTTTATAATGAAAAATCCTTCACACAAAGTAAACCCAATATGTGAATGGATATGTCACTTACAGCATATGTCAAGCGATTGGGAACGTACCCTTAAGTTCACGCATGTATTTTTTTGCTATATTCAAAACAAAGTCTTTCGTTCAAACATATATATACAGATTAAGTTGGTGTACATAACATGGTATTCGTTAATGCAAAGGTAATAGAAAAGATATTAAGTGAAACCAAGCCTGATGCGTTGAGAAAGTTCAATGCAAAAGTGTCAAGAAAGTTATTCGGGAAAGAAAAAGAAAAAATCAAGAGAATTCACTTAAAAGTGGAAAAACATTTCCGTTCATTTACTATTCACATGCATCATCTAGGATCCGTTTGTTCATGTATTGTTTGTCAACAAACTCTAGCTCATCATACATAACTCAAACCTCACACCTAATTGCTTGCCCAAATTGCTAAGATTTTGCACAAATCTGCTCATCTATGTGTGATGTACACATTGATATTAAACACATATTTCTGAATATATCGAGCTTTCTGAATTCTGGCAGAATTCTGCGCTGTGCTCCCATAGAATAAAGATTTAACAGTCACAACAAGAGAAACGTTCCTTTGTACTTTTAAGATCATTAGCATTCATTACAAAAACGACAACGATTCTTATTCATAATATTAAATGCAGAGTAAACCTTGAGATGCACAACATTCCATTACCATTTCTTGTATATAAAAAAAAGGGATTAATCAAGTATTGATTGCTTAGTGTTTTTTAAAAAGAAAAAAAAAAACAAGCAGAGATCTTCATGTAGGCCCTCTCTTCGATGCCTTCATATATTCCGAGCTATTCCCACATTCTGTAGAGCGGCAGATAGTTTCCTGCTATCCTTCCCTAAAGAGCCCCCTTACTGCCTCATCATTAAAGCTTCTTACCAACTTCAACCTCTGTAGTGCCATCATTCTATCAGCAGCATCAGCTACAGATCGACCTCATTTCATTGTCTTTCTACCACAATAAGATAACTTTCTTTGTTTCCTCCCGATTCCAGTGTAGCTTAAGCTATTGCTTTTGCTCCTATGAAATCACTTTTCTCAGCGTAGTTCAGTTGAAGGTTATAATCGAACAGCCAAGATGAAGCATAATGTAGAATGATTAATCAGTTTCCTATCTTGAAGCATCTCGTTCGTAAATGATTGAATTTCTCTGTCATTCTCTTTAGCGAGCACAACACTTTTTTTTTTTTTATTACAACAGCGAAGAAGTACACTTTTTTCCTCGTGGCTTTGTTCCATTTAGAAGATAACAAACAAAATGTTTATCGGAATACTCCCATGGTAGCGGATCTCCCGCGGCTCACCACCTCGAGATCAATTTAAATGGCAGACGAAAATGATCAGCTCCTAATCTTAAACTTCTATGACACGATGGATATAAGGATCAACTTTTATACTCGCATGACTATCCGAGAGGGACGCTTGCAACATAGAAGAGATGCGTGTGTAAGGAGATGAAGAAACAGCAAGAAATACACGAGAAAAACCTGCAGATCCACAACTAAAAGTAGTTTTGATGAGACTTCAGTTCTGTATCTATACCTTCCTCTGCGTCTGCTTTCTTCCTTTGTGCATGCACGTAGCAGCTTCCAAGGGAAAGATGTTCTGCACCAGATTACCGTCTCCCTTATCTTTTCTCACAGCGTATCTTGTTCAGCCCACGAACTCCTCCGATGTCTCCCTCCGATTATCCTTTTCCAATGATCAACTAGTTCGGATTAAATCTTGCGCTCTTTCTTTGATGATCAGCTGGAATCTCCCCCCTTCTTGGTATGCGTTAGATTAGAGGCCTTCATGTCTCCTCTTCCCAAAGAATCATGAGTTAAATCTGCCAGGCCGACTGACGTGAATTGGCCTCCTCCTTCCTATATCTCATCTCAGAATTTGACGACACTGAATCGTGCATGAAGGACAGCGCTGCAGGCCCTCCGCCTCTCTGATGCGTACTGAGTTTTTCCACTATGGTGCCCTACCACTCTCTACGCATGCCTCCCTTCTTGATTCAGAGAAACCCTTCATATCCTGCCTCGAAGCTCTTTCCCTTCTTTCTGCATATGTCCCAGCCCCCCTCTGAGAGCTGCGTTCTTCCCCCCTTTCCCTGCCTTTTCTTTACTTTTTCCCCCCCGATATGATTCGAGGCCCTTTCTTGGTATCTTCTGCCGTGAAGTGACACATCGACACCTTCTAGAGTAGTAGCATCCCATCCTTAGCTCATAAAAATTATAATGCCACCAATTCGTATGATTTTTGTAGAATCGAACACACTTTCTTAGGACGAACACACTAATTGATCTCGTTCACTCCTTAAATGCACTAAGTGTTTCCACAAATTAAGTTCTTTGAATGAACATCTTTAAGTCGCACATGGAGTAGAATCTCCATGACAACCGTTAGTCAGGGTTCTTGGTTGGAGGTTTGTCCTCTTATAGAGTTATAGAAAAATAGCCTCCGATGCCTCTGAACTATATTAACATTGAAAAAAGCTTTGGCTTGCACATTAGCTAATTACTAAACTACTTTCTCCTATACATAAAAGTCATGGTGAAAGGTGCAGCAATTGATGTAGTGAGTAGTCTTTACCTCAGCATGCACAATTGTAAGGACCTTATCGGCATGTTGATGATGTTGTTTGAAAGTATTAATAGCACAAGCAAGGCGAGTGACTACAACCACAAGGGTTGCATTATAGAGTTGTATGTCAATGATGCGACTATGAAGGGAATCTTTTTCAGTGAACCTACATCAAATTATGTAAGGTTTTATTCAAAATTATTTTGTAGTTCTTCATTGAAGTTTACCAAGTCTTCAATGACCACCTGATGATGCTCATTCAACTAGATTTTTCACCCTTCCAAGTTCTTCCTTGTCATATTCTGGAGTATTCTAGTCTAAAAAAGTCCTGAAAATAGAAAGTATATTGTTTCTCTTGCTCATACAAGACTCATCTATTATCACAAGTAGTGACATGATCAGACACATTAGTTTGTAGGAGGTCAATGTGGCTGTGGAAATAATGCTATTGAGCTGCCATAGAATCATTAGTCTACAAAATGTAATCAACCTCATGGAAAATAATTTCCTTTGCATGTAGAAGGAATGCGCCTATTCCCACAAGTTGATGTGGTGAAAAATTATGATTGATCCCAAAGTACAAATGAATATCATCCATATCTAGAAGAGAAGGGTATGATCCCATAGTCAGTCTTGGAGGAGTGGCATAGGGATGGATAGATGGAGAAGAATGTTGTGGTAGTTGTTGGTGCGAATGAGTCCAAGCCTACATACTTGAAGAAATTAGTATTCACTTCATATAATTATTTAAAGTCACATATGACTACTCCCTTGTAAAAAGCATTTACTTTTATCCTTATAAAAGTGCATATGTTAATTTCGTTACTCTCACATGGAGTTAGGAGGAATCAAATCATGAACCTCTTGGTATGCAATTGATGATAAAGCACGTCCTAAAGTTCAAGATTCACTTTATGGTAAGAGCTTGAATTTGAATTCAAAAATTGGCCCCAACTCCAAGCTAAAAAAATGGATCAAAATCACGCATGATATACAACCCAATTTGGAGATCATTTGAGAGGGATCTATAGTGCGTAGGGAGCTGATTCTATAGCTCCATCACTACTCTCACATTATGCAATTATATGTAACCAATATCTTTGTAGCTCTATTTGATTTAATACATATATATTGATCATAACCATTCTCTCTTCTCGGTCAAGCTCATATCATAATAGTGATCTTTGCAGACTTGGTTCTCAATGCAAACTTGATCATTTGATGTCATTTAAAGTTGTACAGACTCACATACTATCAATTTCATTGTTAAAAAATTTCATTCTCATTGCTTCACTCAACCTTGAGATAAATTCAAAACTCTGCTTACTGGTTTGCATACTATAGAAGCCCAAAAATATTGGGATGATCACTTAGATTGCTAAGCTTAATTCTTAGAGTATAATTGATAATTTCAAGTGAAATAACTTGTGATTGGTAGCTATTTAAGTCAATTAGAGACTCCCAAAAGAAATTTGATCAGTTTTTGGAAGGCTAAAAGCAAAGTCCATTTTATTGAGCATGTGTATAGGCCAAAATAGCAAGTTTTAGCTCATAGTTGAATCTTCTACTTATTTGTTTTGATGCAATGATTAGAGGATCATACTCCAAAGCACTTAGGTGATTATTTGTGATTCTTGGGAAGGTCAAAGGGTCTACATTACACCCTTCAACGTGTTCTTGGCTGGTGTGAAGTAGGGATTCACAACACCACTTCATTTATGGAATCTATTCAACATCTCCTCCAACAGTCGTATGAGAGCAACATCAATGCAAAATGGGAGATTAATTTCCATAATTCATTGATAAATTATATAGGGGAAATTATCCAACATGGTCCATAAGGATGCAAGCTTAGATCCAAGGAAGAAGTTTGTATGGATACATCTCTAGAGATGAAGAAATGCCAATATTCAAAAGAAAACCTCAACCTACTAGAGTAGAGCACAGAAGGACTAGTTACATGGTCTGCAAAGGATGCTATAGCTAGGTCTTATATACTTAACTTAATATTTGATTTCTTATTACCTCATATTAAGAATTGCAAGACCTCCTGAGAGACTTGGGAAGTACTTTGATCCTACTTCTCATCAAATACAAGGGCTAGGAAAAACGAGCTCTAGATGGAGTTCAGAACCTTGAAGAGGCAATCAAAGTAAAAAGTAGTTGACTATGTGACCAAGATGAAGGATGTAGTTGATCAAATTGGAAGCATTAGAGAAAATATAGAAGAGGAGTAGATAGTAAGGTAGATTATAAATGGCATCAAGGCTGATGACAAATGGGAGTCCTTTACCACAACAATGGATTTGTATATGGACATATAGATACCTGACCTCAATGCATTGATGGGAAAACTTTTCACAAATGAGACAAAGCTCAACAAGAATGGAGATAACTTTAGAGGTAATCAATCTTCTCACCTTTACACAGATAAAATTAAGAACAAACATAAAGTCAAAGGTAAGTAGAATGAAGAGGATGCAAGTACCCCTCGAGTGAACTTTACAAGTAGAGGAAGAGGTACTAGAGGAAGAGGGAGAGGAGGAAGTCAAGGTAGGGGGAGATCCTACAACTCTTCACCTTGCAACATCTATGGTTTGGCCAATCATACCACAGATGAGTGCTTCAAGTACATCAAGAATCAAAGAGGAAGAGCCTTTCACAGAGGAGGCTATGGACAATCCAGAGACATGTTCAATACTGGAGGAAGGAATTACCAACATAATTACAACCAAGGCTACACCAATAGCTATCAAGGAGGTTTTAGAGGTAGAAGAGACTACAAAAACTATTCAGAAGACCAAGAGGATTCTCTCTTGATCATGTGCATGACATCTAAGCAAGGTAAATATGATGAGCATCTATTCTATATTGATTCTAGTTGTTCAAATTATGTGGCTAGAAACGTAGCATTGTTATTTGTTCTTGAAGAACCTAAAGGGAAGCATGAATTCTAGGGGGGTGATGACACTAGGCATACTATTAAGAAAATTGGAAATGTCAAAGCTTCCGATGGTAAAATCAATCTCTTAAGTAAGGTATTATATGTGCCAACCATAAAAAAAACCTAATGAGTGTTGAGGAGATTGTTGAGAAGGGCTTAAAGGTTAGATTCACAAGGCATGGAACATATGTAGAAAACCCATAACAAGGCTCCAAGAGGATTGCAAAAGGTGAGAAATCTGTTAGACTCTTTACATTTGAAGTTGAAGATACCAAACATATTGCTCTCTTCAATTACAAAGATCAAAATCTAAACTAGAAATATGGCATAAGAGACTAGGTCATATAGGTGAGAGGACACTAAAGTAAATATATAGGGACCAAAGTGTGCTTGGCATTCCAAATATGTCCAAGCAACACATGATTTACGAATCTGGCACATGCGAATTTGGCAAATCACACATGCAACCATTCAACAGAAAAGGATACATGTATGAAGACTACTTGAAGCTTGTGCACATAGATGTGTGGGATCTAGTAGGGAGCCATCAATCTCAAGATCAAGGTATTATGTTCCATTCATAGATGACTATAGTAGATTGAAAATTCTTTACTTCATGAAGCATAAAGATGAAGTGTTCACTTGTTTCAAGAATTATTTGGCATTGGTTGAGAACCAAACAGATAGAAGCTTCAAGAGGCTCAGATCTGATGGAGGTGGTGAGTATTTCTCACATGAATTTGAATCCATCTCATAGGATAGAGGCACAAAGAGAGAGGTTACAATGAGGTATACTCGTGAACACAATGGAGTGGTAGAAGAAGGAATATACTAATAGTAGAGGTTGCAAGATCATTGTTGAATAAAAAGAAACTTCCAAATTACTTATGGGTAGAGGCTATTTCCACAACCACATCCTTAATTAAGAGTCTTGCATGCAAGTCATTGGATTGAATGACACCTTATGGGGCATGGAGTGGTAGGAGACCTTCCTTAGACCATTGTAATATATGTGGGTGCATTGTGTAAGCACATATACCATCACATATTAGAGGAAAGATTGATCCAAAGGCTGAAAGATGTATATTCATTGGCTATGAAGAAAACAAAAAAGTATATAGGATGTATAACTCTACAGACAAAGGATTCACAATTACTAGGGATGTGGTGTTTGATGAAAATACGTCTTGGTTTGAAGATAATTGCAGGGAAATAAAGCTACCCTATGACTTGAAAAGTGATTTTCCAACTCTCACTCAAGAAGAACCACAAATATCCGTAGATCTCAACTTAGAAGATGAAGAACAGATTGACTAAAAAGCTTGGAAGTCCAAGGGCACGAAAAAAATAAAAAAAATTGGAAGACATTCAAGAGTCATCCAATCAAGCACTTAGAAGATCTCAAATGGAGAGTAAGAAACCCATAAGGTATGACTATGACTCATCACTAGTCACCAAGCTTTCTATATACATGACTAAAGATTCAATGTCAGAGGAGGCTTCTTTATTTGAAGAAACCAATAAGAAGAAGAATGGAGAGAAGCTATGCAGGAAAGAATTTTTCCACTTCACAAAAAACCTTGGGATCTGGTCCCCAAGAAACCAAGCATGAAGGTAATAGGATCGAGGTGGTTCTACAAAGTAAAGAAGAATTCAAATGGCTCAATAAACAGGTATAAACCAAGGCTAGTAGCGAAAGGGTTTTCTCAAACCCATGGAGTGGATTATGAGGAGACTTTCTCACTTGTGGCTAAGATACCAACAATCACAGTTTTAGTAAGTATTGCTGCCTCAAAAAATTTGAACTTGTACCAGTTAGATGTTAAAAATATATTCCTTAATGGATGGATCTTTGAAGTGGTCTACACGGCTCAACCACCAAGATATGAAGACAAGGACAAACCAGATTTTGTATGTAAATTCAGGAAGGCATTGTATGGTCTAAAGCAAGCTCCTAGATCTTGGAACCATAGGCTTGTCACATATTTGCAAGGCCAATGTTTTATGGCTAGTAAAGCAAATTCTGCTTTGTTCTGTAAGAAGACTAACTCCGAAGTTATTTATCTATGTGTTTATGTGGGTGACATTATCATTATAGGGAATGATGCTAATGACATCATGCACATCAAATCATAGTTGATGGAAGAGTTTAAAATTAGTGACCTTGGTTTGTTAACATGCTTTCTTAGATTAGAACTTGTATGTTTAAATTGTGGTGTCTTTATTACACAGAGGAAGTACATGCATGATATGTTTGATAAGCTCAATATGGAAAATGCAAAAGTTGCAAGTACACCCCTGGAGCTCAATCACAAACCTATTTCTCATGAGGGAGAACTACTTGAAGACATTACAGGTTATCAAGGGCTTGTTGGGTGTCTTAATTATGCAACCCTAAAAGGAGTGGACATATGGTATGAAGTAAGCACACTAAATCAATTTATGCACACACCAAGAAAACCTCACATGGAAGCTACCAAGAGAATCATAAAATATCAAAAGGGTACCATAAATGAAGGGCTAATTTATCCACTCACATCTGATTTGGACATCAAGTTGTAATCTGATATAGATTGGGCTTGCTCAAAGGATAATAGGAGGAGCCCTTTTGGCTACATATCTTCTGTAGGTTCAAAGCTAATTTTATTGTCATCAAAGAAACAACCAACTGATGCATTGTCATCAACTGAAGTAGAATATAGAGGCCTAGAAAATGCAACATGAGAGGCTATGTGGCTTAAGTTGCTTTACACAAATTTGGGATTACATTCTTATACTCCAAATATCTTTGGAGATAACACTAGCTCACTTCATTTGGTTGCTAATCCTCTGTATCATGCAAGGACTAAGCACATTGAAGTGCACTATATTTATGTGAGAGCTAAGCTACTTAGCAAGGATATACAATTATCCTATGTTTCAACAAAGTTACAATGTGTAGATATGCTAACCAGATCTTTGGATGGAAATAAGATGAATAGCTTCAGTTTGATGATTGGATTGCAGGAAATCAAGGATAAATAAAGATCAAGCATGTAAGGCTTGAGGGGGAGCTGTTGGTGCAAATGAGTCCAAGCCTACATACTTGAACAAATTAGTATTCACTTCATATAATTATTTGAAGTCGCACATCACTACTCCCTTGTAAAAACCATCTACTTTTCTCCTTGTAAAAGTGAATATGTTAGTTGTAATACTCTTATGTGGAGTTAAAAGGAATCAAATCAAAAATCACTTGGTAGGTGATTGATGAGAAATCAATTCCAAAAGTTTAGGATTCACTTTATGGTAAGAGCTTGAATTTGAATGAAAAATTTGGCTCCAAGTCCAAACTATAAAAATGGATCAAAATCATGCGTGAGATATAGCCCAATTTGGAGATCGTTTGAGAGGGATCTATAGTGCTTAGAGAGCTCAATCTATAGCTTCATCACTACCCTCACATTTTGATATTATATATTTCTAGTGTCTTTGTAATTCCATGTGATTTAATACATATATATTGATCATATCTTATTCTCTCTTCTCTGTCAAGTTCATCTCACAACATTGATCTTCTCAGACTTGTTTCTCAATGCATATGTGATCATTTCATGTGATTTAAAGTAGTGTGGATTCACCATACTGGCTATCTTATTATTACAAAGTTTCATTGTCATTGCATTACTCAACCTCGAGATATATTCACAACTCTTCTCCCTGGTCTGCATACTATAGAAGCCCAAAAATGAAAGGGTTATCACTTAGATTGCTAAGCTTTATTCTCAGATTAAACTTGATCATTTCAAGTGAAATAGCTTGTGATCGAAGCTATCTAATTCATTTAGATAATACCAAAAGGAATTTCATCAATTGCTAGCATGCTAAGAGCACTCAACATTTTATTGAGCATGTATATAGACCAAAATAGCAAGTCTTAGCTCATAATTGTATATTCTACTCATCTCTTTTGATCCATTGATTAGAGGATCATACTGCAAAGCACTTAGGTTATTATTTGTGATTCTTGGAAAGCTCAACAGATCTAATTTACACCCCTCAATGTGTCCTTGGATGGTGTGAAGCAGGGATTTGTAGCACCACCTCATCTCTCAAATCTATCCACCATCTCCTTCAATAGTAGTGGTGTCGAACCAGGCTAATGAGGCTACTAAGGGCGATGGGATGGAGCAAACAGATTCTCAAGAGGAGAAAAAGTGGGATAAGGAGGGGAAGGGTGCTCATTAGTGAGACTAAGATGCTAGGTCTCATCAGTGATAGGGTTAAAGCAAACAAGAGGAGATAGAGAGTGAGATGTTGAATGCAGATAGCAACACAAAACCATAGTATCCATAGGGAGTGGGAAAGGAGGTCACATAGTAGTTTTTTTCTATATTAAAATTAGGCAAGGAACCCTGAATAGCATGATCGTTGAGTGGATATGGGGGCTCTATAAATCTTTGCAAGGAGGGATCAATACATGTAGAACAAGTGTGACAGTCATCCATCAACTAGAAGTGTTGTAGAGCCACAACTAGTTAATCATATAATGTGAATGTTGAGGTGTGCAAGCCAATGTAGATGCAGGACATGCCATTGAATCTATCCCAAAAACTAGATGACCTCTTTTGGTGATTTCATTGTGGAGCACTGATAATGGCCTAAACCTTATCAAGATTGACTTGGTTACCGTGTCAGGGAATCATGTAATAGAGAAACATTTCATAGAAGATGAAGAAAACTAGATTATGTAAGTTTAGGCACAAACAACATTCATGAATTTCGAGGTAACAAAGCCAACGATGGTGCAACTGCTCCATTTTACATGCCAAAAATAGAAAAGAAAACATCAAATAAAACTCTCATAAAACTGTTAAGATAAAGGGAAGAAATGACCTACATACATTGTTAACAAGTACAAGCTACATTAAATAGTCCAGACAACATGATATTCCATGCATATACTCAAAAATTAGTAATGAAAGAGATCTTGGGACTATCTTGTTTCATCATCTTGACTTGGTTATATAACCCATCAAAAGGTGAGTAGATTTCTTTCCCAATGACTTCATCAAGCATACTATCGAGATCATTGGGTTTAAACTCTTCATATCCTTGTAATCCTAGACATGAACATTAGTGAACACATTCAAAAAGGCTAGTAAAGGAGCCATACTTTGTTACTTTTGAGAAGATACCAAAGATCAAAAGAATGTGACTCTCTCCAATGTCACTCTCTCCAATGGCCAGAATGCATATGCGATAGACCGATTGGTTCCACTTTCTCGTTTCCTTAATTTATATATGTTCTTTGCTTTGCTTTGAAGCAATTGTATTCCATTTGTATTTACACGGTTTTGAGGTCTCTTTCAGTCAATGTAAGCTACATATGATGTGAAGTTTTGACAAAAACCCCTCTTCATCTTCTCTTAAAAGGAATTATTGTTATAATAGTTCATATGTGGCATCAGATTTATAAAAATTGTTATACTTACGAATAAGGAAGCGAGCCACATTTTCCACGGTACTATAGTTATAACAGTTCTTATATGGCATCAGAGTTGCAAAAATTATAAAAGGAATAAGGAAGCGAGCCACTTCTTTTTGTATATCGCTAGTTTGTTCATTCATAGATAAACTTTTCGGTGACTAATTATTAAGCCCTTAAGATTAGGATGCTTACCACAGGTTCCTTCTCTATACTAGTCCATTTGCTTTAATTTGAAACTACTAGGAAATATTTTCTTGTCTTCTTAAGTTGTCTCAAGTTTCAGCTTGAGAGTTTTTCGTAATCTATAAGAAACGTTTTTTATAGTGCACATGAGCCTTTTCACATTTCTATGAAGAAGCAAAGTTCAGTTTTGTCCCTTGATTGTTGGAGTTTGAGGTTTGTGGAAGGACAAGAACAATACAAGGAACAAAAAGAAGCTTCAAGCACAACATACAATATGGAATGTATTACCAACTGAATGTACAGATATTTAACCCATTAGGGTTATAGATGTATATACAAGGAAGGCAAAAAAACCTCCAAAAGAAGTAAAAAGGTGCCTTGATGGTCGAAAATGGTTTCACACACATCACTACCAAAATATAATAAGAAGTCCCCCCTGGGAGTGAACGGTGAACAAGGAGATGGCACTCATGTATAAAGAAGTGCAAAGTTATGTGGATAGAGATCAATCCTCTAAAGGAAATAAGCCCAAGGCCTAAGCCCAAGGCTTTGCAGAAAGCTTCAAACATCTCTTGACACAATGCTTTTGTGAAATTATTTCCAATATTATCCTATGTGGGTACATATGCCAAACTGATTTTCCAACATAGAATGGTTCCGTAACATAATGATAATGCACCTCAATGTGTTTTGAGCAATCATGAAACATAGGGTTCCTTATAATTGCCAATGCATTATGGTTGTGAGTGAACTTGCAGAAGGTTGAGCAACACCCAAATCAACTAAAAGCCACCTAAGCCACACACACTTAGTAATTGTCGTGAAAGCTACCCTATACTCAGTCTCACATCTAGAAGTGGCCACATTAGACTCCTTCTTGCTCAACGAAGATATGCATGAGATACCAAGCATGAAGCAACAATCATTAGTGGATGCACAAGTGTCAGAACGACCAACCCAATATGATTCAAAGAAGCATGTAGACCGAATCCAAATGATCCCCTCTTGGGGTAAAACAACCCAAGTAGCTGGTTCCACTCAAGTAGCGAAAGATGCGCTTAACTTCTTGCCAATCCTTGACACATGGTCAATGCATAAACCTGCTTGTCTAAGAGATAACAAATTAGATATCAAGCCACATTATGGATAAGTAAATCAAGTATCCAAAAATTTGGTGATAGAGAGTAGCATCAAATGCATCTCTAACATTATGAAGATTGAATCCTAAACCTATTTCCATAGGAGTGGCAATAGGTTTGCAATCTTCAAGGCCATAACACTAGCATAATGTGTCAATATATTTTGTTTCACACAAATCTAATCCCCCGTCAAATTGCATAAATTCAATGCCAAAATAATGATGCAAATTCCCAAATTATGACATCTCAAAAAAGGGATGCAAATTATCATAAAATTCAGCAGTATGATTTTCATTAGAAACAATGAGCAACATTTCCTCAACATATAAAAAACATGATGAGAAGTAAATCATCTACATGCTTAACATATAAGGTGTTCTAATGTGGATTGTTCTCAAATCCATGTGCAATCAAGTAGGCATGTATCTCTTCATACCAAGCATGTGGTGCTTGCTTCAAAACATATAATGCTTTTTTCAACTTGCACACTTTGTTTTCATGCCCTTTGTGTACAAAACCAGGGGGCTGAAATACATACACTTCTTCATGTAAGTGAACATTCAAAAATGCAGTTTTGATGTCCAACTGATGTACATTCCAACCATGGTGCAAGTGCATAGATGCTAGGAATGGTGGTCATTTGGCATGCAAGTGCAAAGCTCTCATCAAAATCAATGCCTCTCTCTTGATCATAACCTTTTGCAACAAGACTAGATTTTAACTATCAACTGTTCCATCACATCTATCCATCAATTTGTATACCCATTTAGTGCTAATGGCCTTTTTGCCTGTAGGCAAATTACATAAAGATAAGGTACTATTCTTCATCATAGCATCATACTATGATTGCATAATAGCCATCCGATTTTGTGAATTTTGTGCTTCATCAAAAGAAAGAGGCTCATTCTCATCACAAAGACTAGAGGTAGCCATTGCATAGTAATCTCATGCAAAAGAAGAACTATGAGAGCATAAAAAAGTATGATATGGTACTGGCATGTAATTTGCTATCTCTGAAAGTTTGTAGCAATGATTTTGGCATCACTTTTGCCTCCTCTATATCAACCCTCTCATCAAAAAGTGCATCATGTAAATGTGCATCATAAATCGATTGATCTATTTCATCATTTGAAACCTCTAATGGATGAGAAATTCCCTCATTTTGATGAGCACTTAACTATCCAAGTATAAAAGGAGGTAGCAAAGGGGTTTACACATCTTTGGAGCTAATGGATGTCTCTTAGTACATGAAAGTAATGACTGAATTGCATCTTCGACAAAAAAACATCATGGCTAGCCCAAATGTGCTTATTCTGTTAATGATACACATGATAGCCTTTGCGTTTTGAAATGTAACTATGAAAAAAATATATTTCACTACTTTACCTTCCACTTCCGAGTGTTGTTGTTCAGGCACTAATGCATATGCTACACAACCAAAGACACCCAAATGAGTGAGAGATGGCTTTTGACCAAGCCTAGCCTCATTTGGAGTGATAGATTCTAGTGCTTTCGTCGGACACCTATTAAGTACATATGCTATACTAATAACAACCTCAAGCTCGAAGCTATGTGGTGAAGCTTGATTTTCGACCATACACCTCACCATAACCATGCAAAACCTATTGTTTCTTTTAGCAAATGCATTCTCTTGATGTATACACAACATATACATTAATGCTTTATATGAGGTTATGCTAGAAATACATTTAAATCAAAAGAGATGTATACCCCTCTCGATCAAAACAAAGGTTTCCCAATTTGCATGATGATATATTTTCATCCATAAACAAAAAATACTTGAAGCCCATAAATACTTTTGACTTTGTTTTCAATGGATACACCCATGCATGCAAAGAAAATTCAACAATAAAAGTCACGATGTAAAGATGGTTCCCAAACAAAGGTCTTTGAATAGGACAACAAACATCACTATGAACAAGCTCTAATCTATGGGCAAGTCAAACATAAACCTCTTTAAGGGAATGCAAAAAGCTATATTTTTTTCCAAAATCTGTACAAGGTGTCTAAAGTTTTGGAAGAGAGGACACCAGTATAGTTTTCTGCAAGCATAGGAAACTAGCATAATTCGGATGACAAAAGAATGCATGTAGAACCTTTGCATTTGAGATATACAAAGAATCTTTTCCATGATCTTATATACCCTAGGACAACAACAAATTAGATAATCAAGTCGATATTGAGTAGTGGTGAAACTGAAAAAACCAACTATTATTGATCCCTAGCACATACAAAGATATGTTAATGTCAAAGAACTACTATCAGAAGTAGAAAAAATGATACCAACTCCCATTATGGGATAAAAGAAGTTATTAGCACATCTGATAGTATTCCCTCTAGGAGTACACTCAAGTGAGCTACAAAAGCTGTGCTCGAAGGTATTATGCTTGTTTGTTCTATTATGAAAGTACCAAACATTTTAGTCTATTACATACATGCAATGCTCTACAAAGATGGTTCATAGCTGCATACATTAGGAAACATACATTCTTCATTATGTACAAGATTAGTAGACTCTATTTTATATATAGAGGCCTCTACAACAACCATTTGAGCCTCTTTCTTCTTTGCCTCGTTTGTAGCCATTTTTGGAAAAATCCTTATCACATGATTAGATCTTTTACAGTATTTGCAAAACCATTTTTGCTTTTATCTTTTCTTCTCATCCTTGTCTTCCTTCTTTGACAATGCAGCATTAGAAGTGTTCTCCTTATGAATAGATAAGTTCCATTTACCTTTGCCTTTTTGACTAGCTAAGATAGCTTGATTTGCAACATGCAACATGGACCTATTCTACCTCCACTAGTCCTTTTACAAATAAACAAAGACTAACTCCTCAAATGTTAAGGCATTTGCATTGCCTTTCATGATCATTAAACGAGTAGAAGCAAAACTCTAATATGAATGTGGAAGGCCATTAAGAACAATTTGCACAAATAAAGTATCTAGCAAGATTTCATGAAGAGTAATCAATTGCTTTTAAAATGCTTGACCTTTGTCAAAAAAAAAATCCTCAGAACCTCCTTCATTTATATGGAACCTGTTAGACGGCCGCCGAATAAGGACAATTGTACTTAGACAGAGGTTTTTAATGTAGAAAGAACTCTTCTGGAAGTACGCGGTAAAAAAAAGATTTGCGCAAGCCTTGTAACAAAATTCTATTTAAAGCAATGAAAAGGGACGAGAGAAAAGAGAGAGTCCCCGTTTTTGGGAGCTACGAGTGTATTGAGAGAGCCCTGTTTTGGGATTAACTCTCCTACTGTGTGTAAACGAGTAGAGTATCTTGGTTCTGTCCTGTTCTGCGTGCTTTATCTGTGTAATCATTTGACTGCGTATGCGTGATACACCGTGGTGTTACGAGTCGGTAATGCGATTGTGAGATTCTGTTCGGTAACGAATTAAAGAGTTCCCTGTGTTTTGGGAATTGCATGTATAAGTGTTGTATGTGTAGAACAAGAGTAACTCTGTTCTGTTCCGTCGGCTCCATTCCCTCTCCTGTGTATGCGCTTGTAAGCGTCTGTGCGTTATACGCAGTGTTACGAATTGATACTGTGTTGTAGAGATTTCACCCGGTAATGGTTGAAGTATTTCCTAAGCGTTAGTCGACAGGAATGCGTTTGTCTGTTCGTTCTTCTGTGAAGCACGGAAGTATAGAGAACTAACATGGTGCAATTGTGAGTTATGAGTCTCTGTGAATGACTGGGTCGGTAGTCTATCTGTGTTCAAATTAGTACCAGTAGTGTTCTGAATGCGAGTAGAATGATGATAAAGTACGCGACAAGTTATGGTTAGTAGGTCTTGCGATTTGAATGTGGTACTCGGTAAAGTTGTAAATTGTGCAGAAGAATTTCGTGGTGTGGTCATGTTAAGTTACCAGCAGTGCGCTTTGTGTATTGATTCTCAGTCCGGACTACTGCTCAACTGTTATAGCAGGTAGATCTTGGAGTACGGGATTCTAAGACGTTGATAGCCTTGGTTGATCAGAAACAACTACTGAGTTAAGACGCGCTGACCGAGTGACGAGTGAGTGAGAAGTTGGGAAAATAGTATAGGGCCTCTGTCTAACAGACCCTACCACTCCCAAGGACCCACGTGGCTAGAGTCAGTCGATCCTTTCGGTAAGATTGAGTACAGAGAAAGAGAGACTCGGAATATCTGGTACGCAGGTGTGGAACCAGATTCTGGAGTCTCTGAAGGATTGTTGTTTTAAACTAGTAATTAATAGCTGCGGTAAGTAGTTAACAGTTAAGTTAGTAAACGACGATTATACCTTTAACAAACCTCTCCAAAAAAATTTAAAGATAAGCATCAGGAGCCTCATTTCTTGACTCTTCTAAATTCGTAATTGTATCCCAACCATCCTTTGCTATTTATCAAGAGGAAATATGAGGGGTAATGGCATGTTTCACAGACAAAGCTATCAATGCATATGTCTGAGCATATCTTCCATGCCATGTAAGTTGCTCTATAGCAGGTGCAATAGGAGCTGCCAACATGAAAACAAATCTCTAATGCCATCTACATCATCTACACTTGTGGTATGGTATTTGTCAATACCCTATATAATATTCCATAGCCCTTTTGCTACAGATACATGAAACATCATATAAGCCCATAATGGGTAATTATTAGCATCCAACTTGTCCTCAAGAGCCAATATACAAAATACGTCATTGCTTTAAGCCATGGCCACTAACTAAAACACCATGATGTAGAAAAATGATTGTATCTTTAAAAGTTGGGCAGAACCATCTTGCCAAGCTCTACTAAACTTGTAGCAAAATTTCAGGCACTTGTACTAACAAACCAAAACTTGTATAGACATTCATCACAAAAAGAAGATATTTCCTTTATAGGCAGTACAATAGTGCATTTCGATGCCAAAATGAGCTCATATCAAAATTTCTATCGAATAAAGTGACGGTGTTTTGAACTCTTTATCACCTTGAGTATCCTCACCTATTTTTATGCGATTCTAAGACTGTCTAGAGGGGTTTTGACAATTCCCTTGAGGAAGTGGTGACATGTCTTGTTACCAATTCTTCGAGTTTGAGGTCTATGGAAGCATGCAAGAATCAGGCGGGAAAAAGAATTCTTGGAGCATAACAGACAACACTAAATATATTACCAAGTGAATGTACAAAGATAAGTAAACCTTTGGGGTTATATGGATATCTACAATATAGGGGAAAGAGTCCTCCTAAGGAGGGAAAAGAGTATCTTGATGATCCTAAGTGTGTTAAAACATTTGACTACTGATATATAGGAACATTGATGACATCTAAACATTGATGACATCGATAAAAATGTGTGAATTCCAATTGAGCTACTCTCATGCATTTTAAGAAAATTGAAGAACGTTATTTCAATGATGAAAAGCTAATGAGAAACTTCAAGCATGTTGGCTAGGTTTATTAAGCATGTTGCCTCCGACATGAGAGCATGGGTTCAAATGTTGCTAGCTCGTGTTGTGAGCACCTCTGTACCTAATGTGTAGGCTAAAAAGAAAGTCTCATTGCCTCTGGATTTAGGATTTCAAACACTATTTTTTGCACTTTTGGGTTGGAAGAACTACACTTTTGACCAGCAAGTGTGTTCAAACCAAGATTTTTGTTGGACATTAAAGCATTGTCTTCCCATGATCAACACTACTTCACCTTGTGGCTCTACAATCATGACCGTGTGAGTAGCCGTGCTAGAACTATAGTTCCTGCTTTGTGGGCTATGATACATCCCATGGGTACTGAACGCATCTTCACTTCTATTTTCAATGAGTTTCAAATAACTCCATGAAATTAAGTTTCAAGACCGATATATTTTTGCACAACACATAGAATCATTTGTTTTAGGCGAGAAAGGTTGAGTTTGAGTAACCTGTGAGAGCATCACTGTATTGCATAGTTGCATAAGAATGGATGATTTCTCCCAACAAGCATGGGTGAGTGCACACACATATCCTCACACTCCATAATATATTGATCCTCAGGACTAAAATTTTTTGCTATTTGTAGATATGTCATCATCGAAAGGACCTATTCTACCTAAGTTGAGAAACACAAAAACCTAATATCGTACGTGATCTAATCACAATTCTCATCTTTTCAAATGCTAAGCTTTTAACAGTCATATGGTATGATGATAGATGTATTTGTATCTTCAATTTTTGCATGAATCATCTCACCCCAAGCCAGAAAAATTGAGTATGAATTTAGAGGAGCACTTTAGATAGTGACTACTAGCATTTTTGAATGAGTTCACTAAATTTTATGTCTAAGATTACGAAGATAAGAAGGTTTTAGACCCAAGGATCTATCTACATGACACTTTGTTAAAATCTAATGTCTGTCTAGCTAAGCATCCTCATTATTGTATTGATAATTTATTAGGGTTTGAATTGAAAGTGCCCACTCGGCATGCTGAATGGATATGTCCAATTGTGATAGTACCCAAGAGAAACAAACAATTATGCATTTGTCTTGATTATGGGAAACTAAATGTGGCAAGAATACCTGATTAGTTCCCTTTGCAATTTCATGATAGTATGCATGATGAAGTCATTGGGCGACAAACCAACTCGTCTTTAGATGACTATAGTAGATATAACCAAGTCAAGATGGCAAAACAGGATAATCACAAGTCTGCCTTCATTACCAACCACGGAGTTTATGCATGCACTATCATATAGTTTGGACTACCTAATGTAGGTTGTACCGTGTATTGTAATGTATGTTTTTTGTGATTTGATCGTATCTCTTGTCTGATTTCATCACAATTTTCATTTTTTCAAATGCGAAGAACATTGTGAAAATACAAACATCATGACTAGACTTTTAACAATCATATTGTAGTAGGACAATAGATGGATTTGTAGCTTGCAGTTTCCCAAAATGTATCTGCACCATATAAAAGTTGTGCCAACAGAACATTTGTATATTTGGAAGATATTTCAGATAGGTGAACGACAATACCCTTTGTGGATGAAGGAAGACTTGTGCTTGCATTCAAGATCTGAAAAATAAGATGGATAGGTGATCTGACAATACCCTTAGATGGATTTCTCTTCCTAGCTACTTGCTGTTGTCATCCATTACTCTGCACTAGCACATACGTTGAAATGTAGATACATGCATGGATTTTCTATCAAAAGCCACAAATATGAATACAAATATCATCGTATTGTTGTGATGGCGGATGAGTGTTCGACTTTTATGCCCTATAAAAGTACATAAAATCATAAAAAGAGAGAGCACATCGTAGGGTGTTAAGAGAGTTGTCTAACATCGAATGGAATTTAAGCTTTTCCAATAGACAAGTTCATCTACTTCAGAGAAGCTTTATGAGTTAGAAATCTTTAGTTTTATTTAGATTTCATTTCATTTTGTATGGACATATGTATTTATTTCATTTTCTACTCAAGTTCATTTTGAGCTTGAGGGGGAGATTTGATGACGTGAAAATGTTTTTACATAAACATTTCCACATCATCAAATCTCCTCCGGAAGCTCAAAATGAGCTTGAATACAAAACAAAATAAATACATTTGTCCATATGTAATGAAATAGCATGAAATGAAATCTAAATACAACTAAAGCTTTCTAATCTCTCAAGCTTCTCTGAAGTAGATGAACTTGTCTTTGGGAAGAGCTTTGGTGAAGATATCCGTCACTTTTTCTCCAATGCTAATGTGAATCAGCTCCACTTCTCCTTTAATGACCATCTCAGGAACAAAGTGATAATGAACTTCGATATGCTTCGATCTCGCATGATAAATTGGATTCTTTGATTACATTATGCTGCTGACATTCTCACAATAGATGACCACCTTTCTGTCGATGTAGACTCCCATGTCTTCAAGTAGGTACTTAATCCATGTTGCTTCACAAATGACAACATATACTTGCATTGTATCATCCAAATTCCCCCTTCAAATCCAACATCAAAAATTCAGATTTCAGCTGCCTTTTCAAATCATCAATCCTCTTCTCATCATTGTCCGTAATGATCAAGTCACCGACATAAATCACCAATAGAATCGTTTCACTTCCTTGATTCCATACAAATATTGAATAATCAGCCTTTGATTGCATAAATTTCATATCCAATAACTTCTTAGTGAATTGTTCACATCATGCTCTTAGAGCTTGTTTTAAACCATAAAGCGCTTTCTTTAATTTTCATACATAGTCAGGATACTTTGGATGGACATGACCTTCTAGTTGCTACATATAGACCTCCTCATGCAATTTTCCATTGAAGAATGCATTCTTAACATTTCTTTGATACAATTTCCAATTGTTCATAACAGCCCATGCAATCACACTTCTCACCATTGTCATTTTCAATATTGGACTAAACATTTCATCATAATCCAATCCATATACTTGTGCATATCCTTTTGCAACTAAATGCACTTTAAATCTCTCCGCTAAACCATCAATATTGCGCTTCACTTTGTACACGCCATTTGCATCCAATAGCTTTCTTATTCATTGGCAATCTCACTAATTCCCCTGTATCATTCTTCTTTAATGCATTCATGTCATCATCCATTGCTTTGCACCAATCTTCATTTTGTGAGGCATCATGAAAATTCTTTGATTTGTCATGCTTGATTCTCTCTGTCATGTATGCATAATGAAGCTTCATAGACTAGTTGTATAGACTCAATCCATCCATAGGATGCCTTACTCTCGTAGATCATCTCACAGGTGTTTCTTCATCTGATCTTGAATGTATATCTTTCCTTTCATGTGGAGGAACATATTTATCGTTCTTATTTTTGAACATGCCAGGTGTAACTATCTCATCATCAATATCCTAATCAGACATGTACTCTCTCATCTTCTCTTTCCCTTTCTCCTTTGTCCTTACATAGTCTTTCACATTTTCACTCCATGATGTTTCAGGCGCAGGAAACTCATATGAAACATAGTCGTGGCTTTCTTCATGTTCAAAATGTATATGACTTGTTCCTAGCTCATCATGAACATTATGGATAGAGTCAACCATATCATTCTCTATCACAACCATGTCTTTGGGAGTGTACCATGATGCATTCACATCAAATATAACACCCCTGTTCACTATACATTCTTTTGTAATAGGATTATATCATTTATATCCTTTCTTTGCTTCTAAGTATCCAACAAATATGCACTTTTAAAATTCTGCCTCAAACTTATGTCCAAACTTACTAGGCACATGCACATAACAAATACTTCTAGAAACTCATAAATAGCTCACATTTGTCTTATGATTCCATTATGACAAGCTTCAAGCCCAAAATATATCTACCATGCTCGTTCCATTCAACATGGCTCTAGTTCTTCAATCGCAGGATTTTTGCATTCTACAAAACCATTTGGTTGTGGTGTATATCTACAAGGCAATTGCCTTCTGATTCCATGATCACTAAGGTATTGATCAAATTCCCTTGAGATATATTCTCCCCTTGAACATGATCATATGTTTATGAATTTCACAAAGCACTTTTCACTTGATGCTTTAGAAAATATATCCAAGTATACCCGTTATAATCGTCAATGAATATCAAAAAGTACAGTGAGCCACCAACTGATTTTGTTCTAGCAGGTCCAACCATGTCACTATGGCTCAGCTCTAGACGCCTCTTTCTATGCATTTCTCTTCTTGGAAACTTCATACGTTGACGTTTTCTAAACGTGCATGCTTCGCATATCCTTTCAAAATTTGAATGACCAAATCTTGGTAGTCCACGTACTAACGTTTTCTTCTCCATAGACTTCAATTTCCTCAAATTGATATGACCAATTCTTTTATGTCATAGTTCAACTATATTTTAGTGTTCACTATTCCTCGCATACATATTTTGATAAAGAGGTCTGCCCATATCAAATATTAACAATCTTCCCATATTTTTTCTATGATCAAGAAATTTCCCTCTTTTTCCATACTTGAGATCATCTGTGAAAAAAGCCATGTTTATTGAAAATTACTTCCATGTCTTGATCCGCAAGCTAACCAACCAAAACCAAGTTCTTTGTAATGCTAGGCACATATAAAACATCACTTAGTGTGTTCGTAACACCATTCTTTTGTACTAGCAGTACATTTCCAACATCGTTAATCAAGTGTAAGGTGTCATCTGAAAGAAACTTGGAGATGCTTGTAGAAGGTAGAAAAGTGTGTTTCGAAGCGATGAATGGTCTAGCCAACCGGCACAGGAACAACTCTTGAGCTTATGGAGACTCAAATAGACCTTATAGGCATGCGATAAGTGCAACGAAACGCACTATGCACTTTGGAGCATAAAGGAGACTGAGTCCATACAAACTAGATGGGTTTGTAGGTCGACTAACTCAAAAAAATTACTATCTATGGAAGAGACACTAAACTTCAAATGCTCATAGCGATCAGCGTGACTACATTTAGAAAAAAGCCTTTTATGGGAGTGATACACATATAGTTGAGTGTATAGAATGCACAAAAGTATAAGAAATAAGTATGCTATAGGAATGAATGCGACATTCACTAGTAGTACTTCCTAATTTTCAGGAATATGAAGAGATTAACCCCGAGACAAACAAACAACGATTTCTCCCAATCTACTAAACCAAATGCTATGAAAATTTGTATGCACAAACTAGAGACTAATATCTTTCCAATGACTCATCTTGCCTGTAATTTCAAGCTCATGAGAGAGAGAGCAGTAGCCTCTCCAAGATTACTGTTGGCAAAGAAGATGATGCAAAGAATTGAAGGAGTAAGACAATGATGGTCATAAGTGTATGCATATTGCTTCCATGTATTGTACAAGTGATTTCAAGCCTTTATATAGACTCTAGGAGTGTTCCAAAACTTCTACAAGTGGAGTTTGAATTCAAATGAAGGTGGGAATGGTTGTTGGAGGGAATCAATTCACTTTCCTACAATCTAGGAAAAGTAGATCTAGTTTGATCTACTTTTAGGTGATTGATTGCTTGTCTGAATGCAACTTTAACAACCACAAATTCATGGAATTTGGGCTCTATCTTTCTACCTTTACATGTGTAAAGCTCAAGGCTTTACAACGGTAAATGAACCATCAAAGATCTATAAAAAAATACAAAAAATGAGCATAAGAAAAAGAACTCTGCAACGAATATTCTTTCGGCACAATAGCCTTTGATGTAGATCAGATCCACCTCAAGCATAGTGTAAGCTTGATGTTCCAACAACTCCCCCTCAAGCTAAAGTATGCTTGAGTCAGGTAATGGACTTTTATGTGCTTGGTTCTTGCATGGAAAATAGGATTTGCCGCTAGATGCATGGAACTTACATTATCTCCAAATATGTGAGGTTTGGAACTCACAAGTCCCAAATCTATATACAATGGTTTTAACCATATTTCCTCTTGAGTTGCTATGGTCAAGCCTCTATACTGTGCTTCACTTGAGGATAAAGCAACTGTTGGTTGCTTCTTGGAACTCTATGACACTATCTTCAAACCTCTAAATGCTAAGTAACCAGATGTACTTTTTCTATCATCCTTAGCTCCTGCCCAATCTACATCTGAATAGATTTTCATATCCAAATCTGAAGAATAAGGATAGAATATACCTTCGTTGATTGTACTTTTGAGATACTTAAGTACTCTCTTAGCCACATCCATGTGTGGTCTTCTCGGTGAGTGCATCAAGTGACTAAGCACTCCCCCACTATATGAGATGTCTGCCCTTGTATGAGTAGCATATATCAAGCTAACTACCAAGATTTGATTTTCTTTTAGGTCTTCAATTTTCTCACCTTCATAAACACTAAGTTTATGATTCATCTCGAAAGGTGTACCTGCAGGTTTAGTGTTCTCCATTTTGAACTTGAGAAGAAGATCCTGAATGTATCTTCTTTGAGTCAAATACATTCCTTCATCTGTATATATCACCTGGAGACCTAGGAAATATGTGAGCTAACCTAGGTCATTGATTTTGAACTCCTCTTGCATGTGTCTCTTGATCCCTTGAATGCCATTTAGCTCATCTCCTATCACAATAATATCATCTACATATACACATAGATAGATAACCTCATTGTGATCCCTTTTGATGAATAGAGGAGGATCTAAGCTGCTAGCTTTGAACCCTTGATCTTAAAGATATGTAACCAACTTGTAATTCCAAGCTCTAGGAGCTTGTTTCAATCCATACAATGCTTTCTTAAGTCTGCAAACATAAGATGGATGATTAGGGTTTTCAAAACCTGGTGGTTGTGATATGTATACCTCTTCACTTATCCAACCATTTAAGAATGCATTTTTCACATCAAGTTCGAGGAGTCTCCAATTCCTTGCAGCAGCTACACTTATCAATGTCCTAATTGTAGTCATCTTTGCAACTGGTGAGAATTTTTTCTCATAGTCTATACCATGGGTTTGTGAGCATCCTTTGGCAACTAATCTTGCCTTGTACCTCCAAACTGATCCATCTGAGTTTCTTTTAACTTTATATACCCATCTACAACCAATTACCTTTTGATTTGGGGACATTGGAGCCAAATCCCAAGTGTCCATTTCCTTCAATGCATCTATCTCTTCTTTCATGGCCTTTTCCCAATTAGGGTTTCCCTTTGCCTCTCCAGAGGTTGCGAGTGCCTCTGAAATAGATTCTTTTGCCAAGTATATTGAATGCTTCGTAACAAATTGGAATCATATCCACACCTTTCTGGTTGTTTCTTCTCTCTTGCTGATCTTCTAGGTGCTTGTTTGGAGCATTCTCCAACCTCTTGCATCTTTGCTTTGCCTCTTGACTTCCATGGCTTGTAATCCTTTTGCCTTTCATCTTGTTCATTGTCTGTATCACTTCTTGGATCCTAGACCTGTGTATCATGTTTGCTTCCTAATTGATAAGAGTCAGAATCAAGATCATATGGTAGTGTTACCTTTTGTTTGTCTTCATCGTACCAAGACCTGTGTTCTTCAAACACAACATCTCTACTTGTAGTGAATTGCTTGGTTGAAGGATTGAAGAACATGTAACCCATATGAGTTTAATCATATCCAATAAACACTACCTTTGTTGCCCTTTCATCTAGCTTACCTCTTATTTGTGATGGTACATGAACATAAGCTAAACAACCAAAAACCTTGCAATGTCCAAGACTAGGTTTTGTTCCATGCCATGCTTCATAAGGAGTTATACCTTGAAGTGATTTGGATGGTAGTCTATTGACAAGGTACACAACATTTGAAATAGCTTTTGTTCATAGATAATGTGGCAACTTCTTCTCTTCAAGCATTGTTCAGGTTGATCCAACTAGTGTCTTATTTCTCCTCTCTGCAATTCCATTTAGTTAAGGAGAGTACCTAGTAATCACTTCCCTTTTGATACCTTTGTCTTGCAAGAACTCATCAAACTCTTTGGAGAAGTATTCTCCCCCTCCATCAGATCTAAGATTCTTTAGTGATCTAGCTGTATGATTCTCCACATATGCAAGATACTTCTTGAAGCAATCAAACACTTCATTCTTACTCTTGATAAAGTATAGAATAGTCCATCTACTATGGTCATCAATAAATGAGACATAATACCTTGATCCTGCCAATGCAGGTTCTTGAATTGGTCCCCATACATCTGTATGTACCAAGTCCAATAAGTTATTGTGGATGTCGCCTTTGTGGTTGAATGGTTGTCTTTGTGCCTTCCCAATCTGACATGCATCACACCTGTTGATCATGTGTTGCTTTGATATGTTCGACAGTCCTAGAACCCTTTGATCCCTGCATATATCCTTCAAGGTTCTTTCATTCACATGAGCAAGTCTCTTATGCCACACTTCAAGCTCACTTAGGGTTTGAGACCCAAAATTGAATAGAGCGATGTTCTTGGTTTCTCCTACTTCAAACGTAAAGAGCCTACCATGCTTCTCACCTCGGGCTATCTTTTTGAAGCCTTGACATGTATCTTCCACAAAAGCTCCATGTTGGGTGAACCTAACTTTCAAGCCTTTTTCAACTATTTGGCCTACACTTATTAGGTTTTTAGTGATAGTGGGTACATAGAGAACCTTACTTAGAATATTTTTCCTGCCATTGGAAGCTTTGATATTACCAATCTTCTCCACATTGTGCTTTGTGTCATCCCCTGTTTTCACTTCATGTCTATTCTTTGGACTTTCCAAATCAGATAGAAGAGCAATGTTGCCTGCAACATGATTCAAACATCTTGAATCTATGTAGAACAAATGATCATCTTCTTTACCTTCTTTGTGGCTTAGATTCATAAGAAGCAATGATTCTTCATGTGGTTGATCTTCTGAATAATTGTTGTAGTCCCTTCTATTATAGCCTCTATTGTTATTGTTGAAGTTTTATCCATCTCTGCCTCTATTGCTACCATATCCACCTCTTCCACTTCCTTTTTAAGTCTTCCCATTGAACTAGCAATTCTGAGTGGTGTGGTTGGTCTTATCGCATATCACACAAGGTTGAACATTTTGACCTCTGGTTTTGTCTTGCTTTGGTCCTTTCTTCTTCTCTTTCCACTTTCTCTTGCTTGCGAAGTTGGCTTGGGAGGTCTCTCCTTCATCTTCTTCCTTCTTCTTGCCTTTGTGCTTCTTATCCTTCTTATCTGCATATAGAGCATTAGTTGAATAACCATGATAAGAGTTACCTTCCTTTATGCTCTTGTTGGCTTCTTGATTGAAGAGTTGCCAAAGAAAGATGTTGAAGTCTGGAGTTTGCACATCCATGATGAGATCATAAGCCGTCGTGAAAGATTGCCATTGTTTATCACTTCGAATGCCGTTGAGAATTTGCCTCATGATGAACTCTTCTTCAATCGGCTCTCCAATGGATGCTAACTGATTCGCAACCTCCTTGACCTTAGCAACAAAATCTGTGATGTTCTGTTTAGGTTTCTTCTTCATTTGGTAGAACTCGTTCCAAAGATGATTCTTTCTTGCTTTGCTACTAGCAGAAAAGAAAGTCTCAAGGCCATCCCAAGTCTCTTGAAATGTCTTTCATCCTCTAATATGTGGTAATAGAAAGTCAGAGATAGAATTTAGTATGTACGATCTGGCTTGAGCATCCCTTGCACACCAAAGTGTGAGCTTATCTGCCTCCTCTTGTGTAGGTCCTCCTTTGGATCTTGGAATAGGAATAGCTTCATCACGTGCTACAATTCGATAAAGATTTCTACCTTGCAAATAGGCCTCCATTTTGATTTGCCAAGCTACATAGTTGTGTCGATCAAGCTTCTCGATCATTGAAGGAAAGCCGTCACCCATCTTGCTCTAGCTCTGATACCACTGAAAGAAACTTGGAGAAGCTTGTAGAAGGTAGAAAAGTATGTTTTGAAGCGACAAAGTTTGGTATAGCCAACCGGCACAAGACCAGCCCTTGAGCTTATGGAGACTTAAAAATACCTTATAGGCATGGGATAAGTGCAAAGAAATGCACTATGTAGTTTGGAGCATCAAGGAGAACGAGTTCAAACAAAACAGATAGGTTCGCGGGTCAACTAGCTCAAAAAACGTACTATCTATGGAAGAGAAAATGAACTTCAAATGCCCATAGCGACCAGCGTGATTGCATTTACAAAAAGTCCCTTTTTGGGAGTGATACACATAAGGTTGATTGTATAGAATGCACAAAAATATAATGAATAATGAAAATATTCTATAGGAATGAATGCGACATTCACCGGTGGTACTTCCTATTTTTCAAGAATATGTAGAGATTGACCCCGAGACAGAAAAGCTCCGATTTCTCCCAATCTACTGAATCAAATGCTATGAGAATTTATATGCAAACACTAGATACTAATACCTTTCCAATGCGCTATCTTTCACTCAATTTAGATCTCTGTAGAGAGAGCATAAACCTCTGCAAGATTACTGTTGGCGAAGAAGATGATGAAGGTAATTGAAGGAGCAAGACAATGATGGCCATAAGTGTATGTATATTGCTTCCATGTATTGTGGAAGTGATTTCAAGTCTTTATATACACTCTAGGAGTTTTCCACAACTTCTACAAATGAATTTTGAATTCAAATGAAGGTGGGAATGGTTGTTGGAGGGAATCCATTCACTTTCCTACAATCTAGGAAAAGTGAAGATCTAGTTTGATCTACTTTTAGGTGATTGATTGCTTGATTGAATGCAAATTAAAACACCATAAATATGTGGGATTTGGACCTTATCTTTCTATATTTACATGTGTAAATCTCAAGGCTTTTACAACGGTAAATGAACCATCAAAAATCTCTCAAAAATACAATAAATGAGCATAAGAAAAAGAACTCTCCAACGGATAGCCTTTGATGTAGATCAAATCCACCTTAAGCATAGTGTAAGCTTGATGTTCCAACAATCACTAGTTGCCACATATTCTTTAGAATTCAAAAGCTCTTTTGAATCAAACCAATCTCCTATGCTTGTCATGTGATTTGTGCAACCGAATTCGATGTACCAATTCATATCATTTCCAGGTTTAGACATACTATTCAACACATGCTCCATTCCAAACATATTATCTGTACCATAGTCTCTATATGAACTTTCAACAGAGAGTTTCCATGTGATGCATAATGGCCTCTACCTCTTCCTCTTTGTCTATTCTGCGTATGATAACAATCTTTCTCAAAATGGCCATACTTGTTGCAATGGTAACAATTTATAGGTTCATGTGATCTTCTTCTACCTCTCGAGTTTGATCTTCCTCTACCTCTTGGCATATCCATTGTGTTTAAATTTCTAGAATTTGAACATCCACCACTAGAACCTCTTCCTCTATGCTAAAAGAATGCATGATATCTTGAATCTCGACTTCCCGATGCATTCAAACCAAGATTTACTTCTTGTATCATACAAAGGGCCACTAGCTCATCAAAATCAGGCATGTTGCCCCTATTGAGATAGAAGTGTCTAAGCTCTTGTATTGTGGTCCTAGACCATTCACCACAACTGACACCATGTCATTATCTTCAACCTTGCACTTTATGGAAGCTTAATTATTAGTTATATTTCTAATGTCATCCACATAATCAGTTATGGATCTATTTCCTCGCCACACACTATGCAACTATTGCTTTAAGTGAATTTTTCTAGCTTTTGTACATGTACCATATATCAAATGAATTTTGTCCCAAGCTTCCTTCGGTGTGCTAGCCTTCATAATATGTGGGATGAGGCTCTCAAAAATACATATCAAAATCCAATGAAGAACATTTCTAGATTTTTCTATCCATGTTTTATATTCTTTTTTCTCTTCTACATTTGGGTTATCTGGCAACTCAAGGCACTCATCCTCTCCATTCATTAATCCCCAAAAACCTTATATCATCGAGAATTCTCCATCCTATATGACCATATGTGGTAATTGTCTTTGTTCAGCTTATCACCAACTATTTGCACAATATTATCACCGATTATGCTATGGAAATCTTATGGCAAGGCCCATAAAAAAATCGACAAGTTTTCGATTGTATTTCTATATATGTGCATCAAAAAATTGAATGTTCACAAGTAATCACAATGGTTTTCTTCTTGTTCTAAGCACTCCTCTATCCCTATGCACTTATGTGCTCATTTATGACCTCTCTGAAAAGAATTTCGTCAGAGTCTCCTTTATCGAGAGTGTATATAAGTCAAATCAAATATAGTGAATCCACTCCAAAACCCAAGCTCTTGGTAAAAGCATCTATGACAACATGTAACATAAGCAAATATTTTATGGTATGAGGCCACAAAATCATACAATCATCCCGAGATCGATACATGAGGTCTTTGGATTGTCTTCTGTTTGGTCTTCCACCCATATCACCAAGATATCTCCACGACATGAGAATACCCCAAGTAAAAACCTCACCACATCCCTTAGTTTGTGTTTAAATTCAAGGTTTTTAGCAAAGTAATGTAACCTCACAAGCTTTGTGAGTTGTTCACATTAAGGACCCGCAAAAATGCATACATTCATCTTACAACATGTGACTATTGTTCAAGGACCCACAAGAGTATATATACGTTGCCTGTCACATGCAATCAAAATGAAAAATTGAAATCAGATATGCACCTGAGATAAATATATAGGTTCTCTTAAAGGATTTGCTTTCAATATATTTCTTGAAAAAAGGCTTCCTCCTCAATCAAAGCCATCATATTAATTAGATTTTTTAGCTCCTTCGCTTCTATGCTTAACCTTTTTGACGAACAGACAAGTAATACGTCAGCTCTTGTTTCATTCTCAATTTTACTTCAAGGCTATTGTACCTGCAATATAGCTTGAGATATAGCTTCGATCGTGAAAAAGGTCAGAGTCAAAAAAGATGATAAGTTGTAATAGCACTCGCATCCAGGAGGTGACGTTGAGCTTGTAAATGAACCGTTGAGACTAAATCAATGCTCTATCTCCCGACTAATGATCCACGTAGAGATCGATCAATCGGCTATGAATGGCAAGTGAGCTGATGGTGTGACTGTTGGTAGCAATCTGGGAGGAGGATCCGAACGAGAACATGAATCTTCTTGCTCATAATGGTCCAGAAGCAAAAATTAACTTCACCTAGGTAGAGAGTTTACGTCATTCTTTTTGTACCAATGTTCTGATACGACCTTGTTGGTCGAGCGCAGCTATGACGCTACATCTGCATAGAGGTTTGTGATGAGGGACACAAAGAGAGAGACTTTTTGGATGTGTTAACTTGGCCCGGGTAGAGAGTTCAGGTCATTCTGTTTGTACCAATGCTCTTATACAACTTTGCTGGTCGAGTATAGTTATGGCACTACATCTACATAGAGGTTCATTGAGGGAGACAGAGAGAGAGAGAGAGACTTTTTGGATAATCTGCGTGGTGTGGCGATGAGCACGCGATACTTCCCATTAATATTGATGTTTTTACATAAACATTGGCAGGTCATCATGGAAATCCTTCATTCTGATCTTAGCTTCAAGTGTTCAAGTTATCCGTAGATTAATGTATTGTCTGTTCATACTTTCGTATTCTTATATTGTAGATTAATGGACGATGGTTTGGAGCATCTTTGTTACGGTACAACTGTATACTATATGATCTATCGCATCTCGCAAACACTCACTGACATTTTCCAGAATTCAATTATAAAGGTAACAACACTGTATGGATCTTCTGCTGCAACCGCTGAGCCACGAAAAAGTAGATCTTCTGTTTTTCTTCCCTCATACACATCATCTCCCCTCTCTCTCTCTCTCTAGTTTCTTGATTCAGCGTGTTTGGTGGGTTCTCTCTTTGGGGGCCTTATGTTCTTGAGTTTGTGCTCTACATGGCTCTTCCCTCGCTTGTGGTCAGTAATATTTGCCCTTTGGTTAAGAGAGTTGGTAGAAGTATTTCTTTCCATCTCTTTGGGATTAAACCTCTTGTCATCTCTTCGAAAGGGAGATGTAGCAAAAAGAAGTTAGAATGAATAAAAAAAGATCCACCTCATCATCTACTTTTTCATTAGAATTGTATAGACACTTATTAAGAATCAATTGCTTTCTCCCATATGTTGGTGTGTCTTATGAGTGATCTGATCAACTTCCATTGAGTTTTTATACTCTCTTTGAGTCTCCATTCCACTCTATCACCTGAGCTTGCTTGAAGCACCCTGCGTGTGCCGTTGGACTTGGCGGTTACTCTTGCAAAACAACTCATGCTGCTTGGGATACACTTACCACATTGTACCACGTGAGGAATGAGGCTCCCGTTGCTTGCCTCTAAAAATACTTGGAGAGTGAGCACATGAATGAAGGAGATTCCATGGATAGTTTTCTGATAAAGACCAAAGATTTGTAGGAATGGTTGATTGTTGCTAATGAAGTCTTTCTTGGGACTTCACTTGTGCAGACTATTCTGAATGGTCTTCCCAATTCACACCATAGTTTTGCTTCTACTCTTTGTTTGATGATGAAAGTCAATCCAAATGCCTTGATATTAGAGGAGTTAGTCTCTCTTATGTGGCAGGAAGACCATTCTAGGAAAAACGGGTCCATTATGCATGTTGTAGGTCAAGCTTTCTTGCCTAGTCCTAAGGGCAAATGTAAATGGAGCTCTTGAAGTAGTAAGCAGAAATATGCTAATTCTCCACAATCAAACAATCACGAAAGAGATGAGAACAAAACATACATTTGAGATTCATCCAATCAGGCACTTAGAAGATCTCAAAGGGAGAGTAAGAAACCCATTAGGTATTACTATGACACATCACTAGTCACCAAGCTTTCTATATACATGACTAAAGATTCTATGTCCGAGGAGCCTTCTTCATTTGAAGAAGGCAATAAGAAGAAGAATGGAGAGAAGCTATGCAGGAAAGAATTAAAGCACTTCAAAAAATACTTGGGATTTGGTCCCCCAGAAACCAAGCATTAAGGTAATAGGATCCAAGTGGATCTACAAAGTAAAGAAGAATTCAAATGGCTCAATAAACAGCTATAAACCAAGGCTAGTAGCAAAAGGATTTTCTCAAACCCATGGAGTGGAATATGAGGAGACTTTCTCACTTGTGGTTAAGATGCCAACAATCAAAGTTTTAGTAAGTATTGCTGCTTCAAAAAATTAGAGCTTGTACCAGTTAGATGTTAAACATATATTCCTTAATGGATGGATCTTTGAAGAGGTCTACATGGCTCAACCACAAGGATATGAAGAAAAGGACAAACCAGATTTTGTATGTAAATTGAGGAAGGCTTTTTATGGTCTAAAGAAAGCTCCTGGAGTTTGGAACCATAGGCTTGTCACATATCTGCAAGACCAATGTTTTATTCCTAGTAAAGCAAATTCTGATTTGTTCATTAAGAAGACTAACTCCGAAGTTATTTGTTTATCTCTTTATGTGGGTGACATTATCATTATAGGGAATGATCCTCATGGCATCATGCAAATCGAATCTTAATTGATGGAAGAGTTTAAAATTAGTGACCTTGGTTTGTTAACATGCTTTCTTCAACTAGAACTTGTATGTTCACATTGTGGTGTATTTATTACACAGAGGAAATACATTCATGATATGTTTGTTACATTCAAGATGGAGAATGCAAAAATTGCAAGTACACCCATGGAGCTCAATCACAAACTTATTTCTCATGAGCGAGATCTACTTGAGGACATTATCGGTTATCAAAGGCTTGTTGGGAGTCTCAATTTTGCAACCCTAAAAGGAGTGGACATATGGTATGGAGTAAGCACACTAAGTCAATTTATGCACACAACAAGAAAACCTCACATGGAAGCTACCAAGAGAATCTTAAAATATCTAAAGGCTACCATAAATGAAGGGCTACTTTATCCTCTCACATCTGATTTGGACATCAAGCTGTATTCTAATGCAAATTGGGCTTGTTGAAAGGATGATAGGAGGAGCACTTCTCGCTACTTATCTTTTCTAGTTTCAAAGCTAATTTTATGGCCATCAAAGAAACAACCAACTAATGTATTATCATCAATTGAAGTAGAATATAGAGGCCTAGAAAATGCAACATGAGTGGTTATGTAGTTTAAGCTGCTTTATATAGATTTGGGATTACATTCTTATACTCCAATGATCTTTGGAGATAATAATAGCTCACTTCATTTGGTTGCTAATCCTCTGTATCATGAAGCACTAAGAACATTAAAGTGCACTATCATTATGTGAGAGAGAAGCTACTTAGCAAGGACATACAATTGTCCTATGTTTCAACAAAGTTACAATGTGCAGATATGCTAACCAAATCTTTGGATGGAATGAAGATGAATAGGTTCATGATGATGATTGGATTGCAGGAAATCAAGGATAAATACGGACCAAGCATGTAAGTCTTGAGGGGGCGCTTTTGGTGCAAATGAGTCCAAGCCTACATACATGAACAAATTAGTATTCACCTCATATAATTATTTGAAGTCACATATGACTACTCCCTTGTAAAAAACATTTACTTTTATCCTTGTAAAAGTGAATATGTTAAATGTAATACTCTCATGTGGATTTAAAAGGAATCAAATAAAAAATCACTTGGTAGGTGATTGATAAGAAATCAAGTCCAAAAGTTTAGGATTCACTTTATGGTAAGAGCTTGAATTTGAATTCAAAAATTGGCTCCAACTCCAAGCTATAAAAACTGATCAAAATCACGCATGAGATATAGCCCACTTTGGAGATCATTTGAGAGAGATCTATAGTGCTTAGAGAGCTCATTCTATAGCTCCATCAGTACCCTCACATTGTGCTATTATATATTGCCAATGTCTTTTTAATTCTATGTGATTTAATACATATCTATTGATCATATCTTATTCTCTCTTCTCTGTGAAGTTCATCTGAGAACATTGATCTTCTCATACTTGCTTCTCAACGCATACATGATCATTTCATGTGATTTAAAGTAGTTTGGATTCACCATACTGTCTATTTTATTATTACAAAGTTCCATTGTCATTGCATTACTCAACCTCGAGATATAGTCAAAACTCTTGTCCCTGGTCTGCATTCTATAGAAGCCCGAAAATGTAAGGATTATCACTTAGATTGCTAAGCTTTATTCTCAGAGTAAACTTGATCATTTCAAGTGAAATAGCTTGTGATTGAAGCTATCTAAGTCATTTAGATAATCCCAAAAGGAATTTCATCAATTGCTAGCATTCTAAGAGCACTCAACATTTTACTAAGCATGTGTATAGACCAAAATAGCAAGTTTTAGCTCATAGTTGAATATTCTACTCATCTCTTTGGTCCATTGATTAGAGGATCATATTTCAAAGCAGTTTGGTGATTATTAGTGATTCTTGGAATGATAAAGGGATCTAATTTACACCCCTTAATATGTTCTTGGATGGTGTGAAGCAGGGATTTGCAGCACCACTTCATTTCTAGAATCTATCCACCATCTTCTCCAATAGAAGTGGTGTCGAACCAGGCTAATGAGGATACTAAGGGAGATGGGATGGAGCAAACATATTTACTAGAGGAGAAAAAGTGGGAAAAGGAGGGGAAGGGTGCTCATTAGTGAGATTAAGATGCTAGCTCTCATCAGTGATAGGGTGAAAGCAAACCAGAGGAGATAGAGAGTGAGATGGTGAATGCGGAGAGCGTCAAAACCATAGTATACATAGGCACATAGTAGTTTTTTTCTATATTAAGATTAGGCATGGAATGCTGAATAGCATGATCCTTGAGTGGATAACGGGTCTCTATAGATCTTTGCAAGGAGGGGTCAATACATGTAGAACCAGTGTGACAATCATCCATCAGCTAGAAGTGTTGTATAGCCACAACTAGTTAATCATATAATGAAAATGTTGAGGTGTGCAAGCCAATATAGATGCAGGACATGCCGTCAAATCTATCCCAAAAACTAGAGGACCTCTTTTGGTGATTTCATTTGTGGAGCACTGATAATGGCCTAAACCTTATCAAGATTAGCTTGACTATTGTGTTAGGGAATCATGTAATAGAGAAACATTTCATAGAAGTTGAAGAAAACTAGCTTATATAAGTTTAGGCACAAACAACATTCATGAATTTTGAGGTAACAAAGTCAAAGATGGTGCAATTGCTCTATTTTACACGCCAAAAATAGAAACTAAAGCATCAAGTAAAACTCTCATAAAACTGTTAAGATAAAGGGGAAAAATGACCTACATACATTGTTAAAAGCTAGTAGCTACATTAAATAGTCGAGACATCATGATATTGCATGCATATACTCCACAATTGGTAATGAAGGAGATCTTGGGATTGTCTTGTTTGATCATCTTGACTTGGTTACATCAGCGATAGCCATCCAAAGGGGAGTAGATTTCTTGCCCAATGACTTCATCAAGCATACTATCGGGAAATGGCAAAGGGAACCAATCAGGGATTGTTGCAATATTTATTTTGCTATAATCAACACAAATGTATAAGACTTTGTTTCTATTGGGTACTGTCATAATTGGAGATATGCATTCAGCATGTTTAGTGGGAAGTATAAAACAAGAAGGTAATAAATTATAAGCAACTTCCTTAACTATTTGGTCTAATTAGGATTCATAAAAAAGTTAGGCTGCTTAGCTAAATAGACATTAGGTTTTAACAAACTATGATGTTGATAGATCATTGGGTTTAAACCCTTCATATCCTTGTAATCCTAGACATAAACATCAGTGAACACATTTAGAAAGGCTAGTAGTCCCTATCAGAATTGGTCCTATAAAGATTCACTCACTTTTTTCTCTTGGGGTTAGAGGAATCACTGATCTTGCAATTCAAAAGTTGGTCTTCCACAACATAACATTGAGGTTGCAATTGAAATCTATCCCCGAGAACATCTTGGACCAAAGTAACGTTGAAACAACATTGAATTACTTAGTGTGGAGTGGGAAAATTTCATCCTCCTCCACACTTAAAAACTATGCAAGCAGATGGTGACTACTTATCTAGAACATGTTGCAAGTCAATAGTTCTTAAGGACAATAAGTCTTGTTTTGCAGCGAAAAAGGCATTTTCTTCATCAAGTAGAACTATATATTTTCGATTACTAAATTTAAAAATTAACTCTTGTGAGGACCAATCTTGCAAGATTTAATCTTGTTTTAACCACGGTCCATCGAAGTGAAGGTTATATTCTAAGCTATATTCTAGTAAGGTTAGGATAGGAAAGGTCATAAGAAAAACGACTCCTTGCAATGTAATGGGAATGATCCAAATCAACCCCATAAGATACATCCATGATTGATCTTCCATTCAAACAAAGAAACTTAATTGGTTTAATAGTGTTACAACCTAGCTTCTTACATAAATACAAAGTCTCTATGTTGTCCCCTTGGTCACCATCAATTACTACTTTAGAAAAAGGATCGTTTTTATATCACACTTTAATAAATAGAACAACATGATGGATTTTCAAGTCGGGTTTCATATGAATTTGGGAGCTTGATACCCTCTAACCTAGTCCTTAGTAGACAAAAAGGAACTCATGTCCGTGACAAAGAAAAGGAGTAAATATGGAGGCAAAGGACAATATTTTCTAACCGATCTTGGGATGTTAACTCTCCCCTTTTCCCCTACTACGAGAACTTGGCTATGGGCCAAGTAGTAAAAGAAAGAAGGAGCCTTTATTTAGCCTAGAGAAGAGCCCATACAAGGCATAGTGCTCTTAAGAAAAGCCCAATCAACTCAATCATAGACTTTCTCAAGTCTAATAGAAGATTTGCAAGTGGCTTGTCATGAATCTAGACAAGGGAGAAAACCTCCCAAAAACAAAGAGATGTGTTTAAGAATATTATGACCCGTAACAAACTACATCTACATCGAGTGAATCAATACCTCAAGCAGTAGTGGCTGCCATTTCAAAATCAAGGCCTTCGCAAGAATTTTGTAGGTTGCCTTGAGAATCTTAATCGGATTCCATTGCCTGATATCATCCAAGTTCGCCAAGTCCTTAGTTATGAGAAAAATGAGACCCTCAAAGAGAGACTTAGGAAATGATCCCTCCCCCATGACCGCTTTGGAGGCAAGTCTGATCCCAACACCTTAGATTCTTAGTAGAGAACAAAAAGGGGTAGAAATAGTCCATCGTCTCCACGCAACTATCTCTCGTTGGACAATGCAAATCATCAAGAATATCTTTCTCTTAGAATCGGGCAACGAGCATAGGCTACATTTCATCAGTCATAGATCAAAGCTCCTTCTACATCAGAGGTTTACTAATACGATATCATCCAAATAAATACTCGATTCTAATAAACGACGAAGAACTTGTATGATCCAAATAATTTTAATCTTAAAGCTATTGGAAACAAGGCAGATTGGCATAGAACATGCTAGAAAATAGATGAGGAAAGAACGATCTCAGCTCAGATACTCATTATGGCCTTGGTGCATGAAGTTTTAAGAGACGAAAAGGAGCCATACTTTGTTACTTTTGAGAAGATACAAAAGATCAAAAGAATGTCACTCTCTCCAATGGCTAGAATGCATATGCGATAGACGGATTGGTTCCACTTTCTCGCTTCGTTAATTTATATGTGTTCTTTGCTTTGCTTTGAAGCAACTGAATTCCGTTTGTATTTACACGGTTTTGATATCTCTTTTAGTCAATGTAAGCTACATCTATATGATGTGAAGTTTTAACAAAAATCCCTCTTCATCTTCTCTTACAAGGAATTATTGTTATAATAGTTCATATGTGGCATCAGATTTATAAAAATTGTTATACTTACGAATAAGGAAGCGAGCCACTTTTTTCACGGTACTATAGTTATAATAGTTCTTATATGGCATCAGAGTTGCAATAATTATAAGGAAGCGAGCCACTTTTTTTCGTATATCGCTACTTTGTTCATTCATAGATAAAATTTTCGGTGACTAATTATTAAGCCCTTAAGATTAGGATGCTTACCACACGTTCCTTCTCTATACTAGTCCATTTACTTTCATTTGAAACTACTAGGAAATATTTTCTTGTCTTCTTAAGTTGTCTCAAGTTTCACCTTGAGAGTTTTTCGTATTCTATCAGAAACGTTTTTTTATAGTGCACGTGAGTCTTTTCACATTTCAAAGAAAGTGAGCCCAAGGCTTTGCGGAAAGCTTCAAACATCTCCTGACACAACAATTTTGTGAAATGATTTCCAATGTTATCCTATGTGGGCACATATGCGAAACTGATTTTCCAACATAGAATGTCTCCCTAACATAATGATAATGCACCTCAATGTGTTTTGTGCAAGCATTAAACACAGGGTTCCTCATAATTGCCAATGCATTATGGTTGTGAGTGAAGTTGCGGAAGGTTGACCAACACCAAAATCAACTAAAAGCCACCTAAGCCACACACATTCAATAGTTGTTCTGAAAGCTACCCTATACTCAGCCTCACATCTAGAAGTGGCTGCAATAGACTACTTCTTGCTCAACCAAGATATGCATGAGATACCAAGCATGAAGCAAGAATCACTAGTGGACACATGTGTCATAACAACCAGCCCAATATGATTCAAAGAAGCATGTAGATCTGATCCTACTGATCCCCTCTTGGTGTAAAACAACCCAAGCAGCCAGTTCCAATCAAGTAGCAAAAGATGCGCTTAACTTCATGCCAATGCTTGACACATGGGAAATGCATAAACTTGCTTGTCTGAGAGACAAAAAATTAGATATCAAGCCACATTATGCATAAGTAAATCAAGCATTCAACAATTTGTTGATAGAGAGTAGCATCAAATGTATCTCTCAGATCATGAAGATTGAATCCTAAACCTATTTCCATAGAAGTGGCAATAGGTTTGCAATCTCCAAGGCCATAACACTAGTATAATGTGTCAATATATTTTGTTTAAAACAAATTTGTTCCCCCATCAGCTTGCATAAATTCAATGTGAAAATAATGATGCAAATTCCCAAAATATGACATCTCAAAAGAGGCATGCAAATTATCATTAAATTTGGCAGTATGCTTTTCATTAGAAACAACGAGTAGCATGTCCTCAACATATAAAAAAAAATGATGATAAGTAAATCATCTCCATGCTTAACATATAAGGTGCTCTAAGTTGGATTGTTCTCAAATCCATGTGCAATCAAGTAGGCATGTATCTTTTCATGCCAAGCATGTGGTGCTTGCTTCAAAACATATAACACTTTTTTCAACTTGTACACTTTGTTTTCATGCCCTTTTCGTACAAAACCATGGGGCTGAAATACATACACTTCTTCATGTAAGTCAACATTCAAAAATGCAGTTTTTATGTTCAAATCATTTACATTCCAACCATGCTCACGCACATTCCAACCATGGTGAAAGTGCATAGATGCTAGGAACGGTGGTCAATTGGCATGCAAGTGCAAAGGTCTCATCAAAATCAATGCCTCTCTCTTGCTAATAAACTTTTGCAACAAGAGTAGATTTTACCTATCAACTGTTCCATCAAGTCTATCCACCAATTTGTATACCCATTTAGTGCTAATGGCCTTTCTGACTATAGGCAAATCACATAAAGATAAGGTATTATTCTTCATCATAGATCATATTATGATTGCATAATAGCCATCTCGTTTTGTGAGTTTTGTGCTTCATCAAAAGAAAGAGGCTCATTCTCATCACAAAGACTAGAGGTAGCCATTGCATAGCAATCTCATGCAAAAGAAGAACTATGAGAGCATGAAAAGTTATGATATGGTAGTGGCATGTAATTTGCTATCTCTCAAAGTTTTTAGCAATGATTTTGGCACAAATTTTGCCTCCTCTATATCAGCCCTCTGATCAAAAAGTGCATCATGTAAATGCGCATCATAAATCGATTGATCTATTTCATCATATGAAACCTCTAATGGATGAGAAATTGCCTCATTTGGATGAGCACTTAACAATCCAAGTATAAAAGGAGGGAGCAAACGGTTGTACACATCTTTGGAGCTCATTGATGTCTTCTTAGTACATGAAAGTAATGGATGAATTGCATCTTCCACAAAAAAACATCATGGCTAGCCAAAATGTGCTTATTCTTTGGATGATACACATGATAGACTTTGCTTTTCGAAATGTAACTATGAAAAATATATTTCACTACTTTACCTTCCACTTTCAAGTGTTGTTGTTGAGGAACTAATGCATATGCTACACAACCAAACACACCCAAATGAGTGAGAGATGGCTTGTGACCAAGCCTAGCCTCATATGGACTGATAGATTCTAGTGCTTTGGTGGGACACCTATTAAGTACATATGCTATACACATAACAACCTCAAGCTCAAAGCTATGTGGTGAAGCTTGATTTTTTACCATATACCTCACCATAACCATGAGAAACCTATTCTTTCTTTCAACAAATTCATTCTTTTGATGTATACACAACATATACATTAATGGTTTATATGAGGTTATGCTAGAAATGCATTAAAATCAAAAGAGATGTATTCCCCTCTCGATCAAAACAAAGGTTGTCGAATTTTGATGATGATAGATTTTCATCCACAACCAAAAACTATTTGAAGCCCATAAATACTTTTAACTTTGTTTTCAATGGATACACCCATGCATGCAAAGAAAAGCCAACAATAAGAGTCATGATGTTAAGGTGGTTCCCAAACAAAGTTCTGTGCATAGCACAACAGACATCACTATGAACAAGTTCTAGTCTATGGGCAAATCAAACATAACCGTCTTTAAGGGAATGCAAAATGCTATGCTTTTTCCAAAATCTGTACAAAGTGTCTAAAATTTTCGAAGAGAGGACACCAGTATAGTTTTTTGCAAGCATAGGAAACTAGCATAACTCGGATGACAAAAGCATGCATGCAGAACGTTTGCATTTGTGATATCCGAAGAATCATTTCCATGATCTTATATACCCTAGAACTCTAGGACAACAACAAATTAGATAATCAAGTTGATATTGAGTAATGGTGGAATTGAAGGAAACAACTGTTACTGATCCCTATTACATACAAAGATATGTTAATGTCAAAGAACTACTATCATAAGTAGAAAAAATGATACCAACTCCCATTATGGGATAAAAGAAGTTATTAACACATCTGAAAGTATTCCATCTAGGGGTATGCTCAAGTGAGGTTCAAAAGTTTGCTCTAAGGTATTATGCTTGTTTGTTCCATTATGAAAGTACGAAACATGTGAGTCTATTACATACATGCAATGCTCATGAGCAGATGGTTCATAGCTGCATACATTAGGAAACACACATTCTTCATTATGTACAAGAGTATCGACTCTATTTTACGTGTAGAGGCCTCTACAACAACCATTTAAGCCTCTTTCTTCTTTGGCTCTTTTGCAGCCATTTTTGGAAAATTCTTTATCACATGATTAGATCCCTTATAGTGTTTGCGCAACCATTTTTGCTTTTATCCATTCTTCTCATCCTTGCCTTCCTTCTTTGACAATGCAATATTAGAAGTGTTCTCCTTGCTAATAGATGAGTTCCATTTACCTTTGCCCTTTTGACTAGCTAAGAAAGCTTGATTCGCAACAAGCAACATGGACCTATTCTACCTCCACTCATCCTTTTACAAATAAACAAAGAGTAACTACTCAAATGTTAAGGCATTTGCATTGCCTTTCATGATCAATAAAAGAGTACAAGCAAAAATCTAATATGAATGTGGAAGGCCATTAAGAACAGTTTGCACAAAGAAAGTATCTAGAAATATTTCATGAACAGTAATCAATTGCCTATTAAAGTGCTTGACCTTTGTCAAGAAACAATCCTTAGAATCTCCTTCATTTATATGACCCCTCTCCAAAACATTTCAAAGGTATGCAACAAGAACCTCATTTCTTGACTCTTCTAAAGTGGTAACTGTATCCCAAGCATCCTTTGCTATTTGTCAAGATAAAATATGAGGGATAATGGCATGTTCGAAAGACAAAGCTATCAATGCATATGTCTGAGCATATCTTCCATGTCATATAAGTTGCTCTAAGTTAGGTGCAATAGGAGCCCGCAACATAAACACAAATCTAAAGAACATAATCTCTAATGCCATGTACATCATCATTAGGAAAAAAGGTGAACCTTGCATGGGCCTTTTAGCTAAAGGAGTGATTAGTGATGGACCAATGAGAAGAGGGTGGTGGCCACACTCTAGTCCCTTAAACACATAGAGTAGGCATAGGGTTCCCTTGTTTTTGTCTGGTCAAAGAGCTTAAAACCATCTAGAGTTGGTGGTTTTCTTTAGAGAATGGTTTTGAATACCTCGAAATTCATTTGGAACCATTGGATTGATCAAAGATCTAAGGGCCAAGGTTAACTACCAAAAGTCAAGGAAACTGGAAACTTGGACCCTTGGATTAGCTTGAGATCTAAAGGATGAGATCAAAGCAATCATGACTAGAAGCGCCTTTTGTTGAGAGTCATTGATTTAGGTGCACGATCGAACGGCCACGCTTGAATTGCAGGAGTTTTCGGCGCTCACATTTGTAGCCTTCAGATCTGGGCAAGAATGGACAGCCATGATTGATCCCCCACATGAAGAGGGCGCCATTTAAACGCAGCCGCTAGATATACCATCGATCCAACGACGTGCACGCATCGCGAAAAGGAGATCAGCGGCCGTTGCGGGGATCCGTTGGATCTTCAAAGATCTAATGGTCTAGTTTATTGCAGAGAGTGCTCAGACATTGGTCCCCACTCCCACGAATTCTCTCTCTAGCTTCAATCGAAATTCAATTTAAGCCCTTGATTTGATCAATCTAAAGGCTCACAAATGGTCATGTTCTACAGAAAAAGTAGATTATTTTATGTACATTATTTTAATCCACAATACCACTGGTGGTTTTCAAACTCTTGGATTAAACTTTTTAATCCCTAAAAATTAGGGATCCTTACAAGTCCCATGCAAGGTTCACCATGCATTTTTCAATTGATCTACTCTCATGCATTTCAAGAGCATTGAAGAACGTTCTTTCAATGATAAAAAGCTGATGAGACACTTCAAGCATGTTGGCTAGGTTTATTAAGCATGTTGCCTCCGACGTGAGAGCATGGGTTCAAATGTTGCTAGCTTGCGCTGTGAGCACCTCTGTACCTAATGTGTAGGCTAAGAAGAAAGTCTCATGGCTTGTAGACTTAGGATTTCAGACACTATTTTCTGCACTTTTGGGTTGGATGGACTGCACTTTTGACCTGCAAGTGTGTTCAAACCAGGATTTCTGTTAGACCTTAAAGCATTTTCTTCCCATGATCAACACTACTTCGCCTTGGGGCTCTACAATCATGACCGTGTGAGTGGCCGTGCTATAACTGTAGTCCCTGCGATGTGGGCTATGAGACATCCCATGGGTACTAAACCATGTTCACTTCTACTTTCAATGAATTTCAAATAAATCCATGAGATTAAGCTTCAAGACCGAACTTCCATAAAGTGAAAAAAGAGATCACGAGAATATTTTTCATTTAAAAAGCTCACGATATATTTCTGCACAACACCATAGAATCATTTGTTTCAGGCTAGAAAGGTTGACTTTGAGTAACCTGTGAGAGCATCACTCTATTGCATAGTTGCATAAGAGTGGATGATTTCTCCCAACAAGCATGGGTGAGTGCACACACATATCCTCACACTCCATAATATATTGATCTTCAGGACTAAAACTTTTGATATTAGTACATACGTCATCGTGGGAAGGACCTATTCTACCTAACTCGAGAGAAACAAAAACTCTCAGATCGTACGTGATCTCATCACAATTCTCATCTTTTCAAATGCTAAGACAAGACTTTCAAAAATCATCCGGTACGACGATAGATGGATTTATAGCTTCAATTTTCGCATGAATCCTCTCACCCCAAGCCAGAAAAATTGAGTATGAATTTAGAGGAGCAGTTTAGATAGCGACTACTAGCATTTTTTAATGTTTCACTAATATTTATGCCTAAGATTACGAAGATAAGAAGGGTTTAGACCCAAGGATCTATCTACATGACACTTTGTTAAAACCTAATGTCTGTCTCGCTAAGCAGCCTCATTATTGTATTGATAATTTATTAGGGTTTCAATTGATAGTGCCCATTCGCACGCTGAATAGATATCTCCGATTGTGATAGTACCCAAGAGAAAAAAACAGTTATGCGTTTGTCTTGATTATGGGAAACTAAATGTGGCAAGAGTACCTCATTAGTTTCCTTTGCCATTTCATGATAGTATGCTTGATGAAATCATTGGGCGACAAACCAACTCGTCTTTAGATGGCTATAGCAGATATAACCAAGTCAAGATGGTGAAACAGGATAATCACAAGTCTTCCTTCATCACCAACAAGGGAGTTTATGCATGCACTCATTACCAACAAGGGAGTTTATTCATATAGTTTGGACTACGTAATGTAGGTTTTACGGCGTATTGTAATGTATTTTTTTTTTGTGATTTGATCGTATCTCTTGTCTGATTTCATCACAGTTTTCATATTTTTAAATGCTAAGAACATTGTGAAAATACAAACATCACGACTAGACTTTAACAATCATATTGTACTAGGACAATAGACGGATTTGTAGCTTGCAGTTTCGCAAAATGTATCTGCACCACATAAAAGTTGTGCCCACAGAACATTTGTATCTTCCGAAGATATTTTAGAGAGGGGAACGACCATACCCTCTATGGAGGAAAGAAGACTTCTGCTCACATTCAAGATCTGAAAAATAAGATGCAGAAAGTTGGATGTTCTAGAACGCTCGTTTATAAAAGGAAGGCTACATTGTGACAAAGAGAGCCCAAGCTTATCCACGCGATCCAATGTCGTTGAACTTCGTTATAATAGCAACATCCTCGGTTTCCCATTCAGAGTTCAGAGAAGTCGCCAATTACCATAGACTATACAACTTAGAACATAGAAAAGAGCTAGCCCTAAGAATGGAGATGTCTTGAGATGGAGAATTCCACCACCCTAACCTATACCTTATAGCCTAAGAAAGCTAGCCATTGTGCATCTACTATACCACATTATCTATACCACATTATCCATAAGGCAATAACATTTGCACACTGAGTCTTGTCGCTTAATCATCTGCAACCTTAGATGGATTTCTCTTCCTAGCTACTTGTCGTTGTTATCCATTACTCTCCACTAGCACGTATGTTAAACATAAATACACGGATGGGTTTTCTATCAAAAGCCACAAACATGAATACACATGTCACTATATTGTTGTGATGGCCGATGAATGTTCAACTATTATGCCCTATAAAAGTACGCAGAATCATAACAAGAGAGAACACATCCTAGGGTGTTAAGTGAGCTGTCAAACACCAAATGGAATTGAAGCTCTTCCCAAAGACAAGTTCATCTACTTCAGAGAAGCTTTAGGAGTTAGAAAGCTTTAGATTTATTTAGATTTTATTTCATATTATTTCATTTTGTATGGACATATGTATTTATTTCATTTTGTACTCAAGATCATTCTAAGCTTGAGGGGGAGATTTGATGACGTGGAAATGGTTTTACATAAACATTGCCACATCATCAAATCTCCCCCTCGAGCTTAGAATGAGCTTGAATACAAAATAAAATAATTACATCTGCCCATACAAAATGAAATAACGTAAAATGATATCTAAATACAAGTAAACTTTTCTAACCCGTAAAGCTTCTCTAAAGTAGATGAGTTTGTCTTTGGGAAGAGCTTTGGTGAAGATATCCGCCACTTGTTCTCCAATGCTGATGTGAATCAGCTCCACTTCTCCTTCAATGACCTTCTCAAGAACTAAGTGATAATGAACTTTGATGTGCTTCGATCTTGCATATTGATAAAGTGGATTCTTTGATTACACAATGTTGGTCACATTCTCACAATAGGTGACCACCTTTCTGTCGATGTAGACTCCCATGTCTTCAAGTAGGTACTTAATCCATCTTGCTTCACAAACGATAGCATATAATTGCATTGTATTATCCAATTCCCTCTCGCAATGAAATTACTTCAATTCCCAAAAAATATTTCAACTCTCCCAAATCCGACATCACAAATTCAGACTTCAGCTCCCTTTTCAAATCATCAATCCTCTTCTTATCATTGCCAGTAATGATCAAGTCACCAACATAAATCACCAATAGAATCTTTTCACTTCCTTGATTCCATACAAATAGTGAATAATCAGCCTTCGATTGCATAAATTTCATATCCAATAACCTCGTAGTGAATCGGTCACATCATGTTCTTGGATCTTCTTTCAAACCATAAAGTGCTTTCTTTAATTTGCATACATAGTCAACATAGTTTGGATGCACATAACCTTTTGTTTGATGCATATATACTTCCTCATGCAATTTTCCATTCATGAGTGCATTCTTAACATACCTTTGATACAATTTCCAATTGTTCATAGCAACCCATCCAATCATGCTTCTCACCGTTGTCATTTTCAATATTGGACTAAACGTTTCATCATAATCCAATCCATATACCTGTGCATACCCTTTTGCAACTAAATGCACTTAAAATCTCTCCACTGAACCATCACTTTTGCACTTTACTTTTTACACCCATTTGCATCCAATAGCTTTCTTATTCATTGGCAATTTCACTAATTCCCATGTATCATTCTTCTTTAAAGCATTCATCTTATCATCCATTGCTTTGCACCAATCTCCATCTCGTGAGGCATCATGAAAATTCTTTGGTTTGTCATACTTGATTCTCTCTGTCAAGTATGCATAATGAAGCTTCATAGAATTATTGTATAGATTCAGTCCATCCAGAGGATGCCTTACTATCGTAGATCATCTCATAGGTGTTTCTTCATCTGATCTTGAATGTGTATCTTTCCTTTCGTGTGGAGGAACATATTTCTTTTTCTTATTTTTTAACATGCTAGGTGTAACTATCTCATCATGAATATCCGAATCAGACATGTACTCTCTCATCTTCTCTTTCCCTTTCTACTTTCTCCTTGCATAGTCTTTTGCGTTTTCAATCCATGATGTTTTAGGCGTAGAAAACTCTATATGAACCATAGTCGTGGCTTTCTTCATGGTCAAAATGTATATGACTTGTTCCTAGCTCATCATGAACATTATGCATAGAATCATCCATATCATTCTCTATCACAACCATGTCTTTGTGTGTGTACCATGATGCATTCTCATCGAATATAACACCTCTGTTCACTATACATTCTTTTGTAATAGGATTATATCATTTATATCCTTTCTTGGCTTCTAAGTAATTGACAAGTATGCACTTTTACAATTCTGCCTCAAACTTATGTCTCAACTCACTAGGCAGAAGCACATAACAAATACTTCCAAAAACTCGTAAATAGCTCACATTTGGCTTATGCTTCTATTATGACATGTACAACCATATGAAAAGCTTCTACCCAAAATATATCATTCAACATGGCTCTAGCAACTTCTTCAATCACATGATTTTTGCATTCTGCGAAACCATTTTGTTGTGGTGTATATCTACAAGATAATTTCCTTCTGATTCCATGATCACTAAGGTATTGATCAAATTCCCTTGAGATATATTCTACCCTTGAATCTCATCGTAGGCATTTTGTGTACATGGCCAATTTCTTTTCAATCATGTTTTTGAATTTCACAAAGCACTTGAAAACTTCACTTGATGCTTTAAAAAATATATCCAAAATATCAGTTATAATCGTCAAGGAATATCAAAAAGTACAATGAGTGACTAACTGATTTTGTTCTAGCAGGTCCAACCATGTCACTATGGATCAGCTCTAGATGCCTCTTTCTATGCATTTCTCTTCTTGGAAACTTCATACATTGATGTTTTTGAAACGTGCATGCTCCACATAGCCTTTCAAAATTTAAATGACCAAATCTTGGTAGTCCACGTACTAACGTTTTCCTCTCCATAGAATTCAATTTCCTCGAATTGATATGACCAGCTCTTTTATGTCATAGTTCAACTATATTTGAGTGTTCACTATTCTTGGCATACATATTTTGATAAAGAGCTGTACCCATATCAAACATGAACAATCTTCCCATGTTTTTTCCATGATCTTTCCTCTTTTCCCATACTTGAGATCATGTGTGAAACAAACATGTTTATTGAAAATTACTTCCATGTCTTGATCCGCAAGCTCACCAACCAAAGCTAAGTTCTTTGTAATGCTAGGCACATATAAAACATCACTTAGTGTGTTCCTAACACCATTCTTTTGTACTAGCGGTACATTTCCAACATCATTAATCAAGTGTAAGGTGTCATCACCAGTTGCCACATATTCTTTGGACTTCAAATGCTCTTTTGAATCAAATCAATCTCCTATGCATGTCATGTGATTTGTGCAACCCAAGTCAATGTACCAATTCATATCATTTCTAGGTGTAGACATACTATTCAACACATGCTCCATTGCAAACATATTATCTGTACCATAGTCTCTATATGAACTTTCAACAGAGAAGTTTCCATGTGATGCATAATGGCCTCTACCTCTTCCTCTTTGACTATTCTGCTTATAATAACAATCTTTCTCAAAATGGTCATACTTGCTGCAATGGTAACAATTTCCAAGTACCTGTGATCTTCTTCTACCTCTCAAGTTTCATCTTTCTCTACCTGTCAGCATATCCATTGTGTTTACATTTCTAGAATTTGAACGTTCACCATTAGAACTTCTTTATCTATGCAGAAAGAATGCATGATCTCTTGAATTTCTACTTCCCAATGCATTCAAACCAAGATTTACTTCTTCTATCATACAAAGGGCCATTAGCTCATCAGAATCAGGCATGGTGCCCCTTACTGAGATAGAAGTGTCTAAACTCTTGTATTGTGGTCTTAGACCATTCATCATAACTAACAACATGTCATCATCTTTAACATTGCAGTTTATGGAAGCTAAATTATCAGTTATCTTCCTAATTTCATCCACATAATTGGTTATGGATCTATTTCGTCGCCATACACTATGCAACTTTTGCTTTAAGTGAATTTTTCTAGCTCTCATCGATGTACCATATATCTTATGAATTATGTTCCAAGCTTCCATGGTGTGCTAGCCTTCATAATATGTGGGATGAGGCTCTTAGAAATACATATCGAAATCCAATGAAGAACATTTCTAGATTTTTCTATCCATGTTCTATATTCCTTTTTCTCTTCTACATTTGGGATATCTGGCAACTCAGGACATTGATCCTCTCCATTCATTAATCCCTATAGACCTTTTTCCATCAAGAAATTCTCCATCCTATATGACCATATATGGTAATTGTCTTTGTTCAGCTTATCACCAACTATTTTCAAAACATTATCACCCATCGTTGCAATTTATGCACTTCTCTATGCTACGGTAATCTTATGGCAAGGCCTAGAAAAAAATTGGCAACATTTCAATTGTATTTCTATATATATGCACCAAAAAACTGAATGTTCATAAGTAATCTCAATGGTTTTCTTCTTGTTCTAAGGACTCCTCTATCTCTATGCACTTATGTGCTCATTTATGACCTCTCCGAAAAAAAACTTGGAAGAGTCTCCTATGTCGAGAGTGTATATGAGCCAAATCAACTATACGGTGAATCCACTCCGAAACCCAAACTCTTGGTAAAAGCATCAATAACAGCACGTAACGTAAGAAAACATTCTAAGATACGAGGCCACAGAATCATACATTCATCCTGTGATTTATAAGCGAGGTCTTTGGATTGTCTTCTCTTTGGTCATCCATCCATATAACCAAGGTATCTCTGTGAGATGAGAATACCCCAGTTAGAAACCTCACTATGTCCCTTAGTTTGTGTTTAAATTCAAGGTTTTGAGCAGGGTAGTATAAGCTCACAAGCTTCATGAGTTGTCTACATAAGGACCCGCAAAATGCACACATTCGTCTCACAACATGTGAGTAATTGTTCAAGGACCCACAAGAGTATACATACCTTGCCTGCCACATGCAATCAAAATGAAAAATTGAAATCACATATGTACCTGAGATAAATATATAGGTTCTCTTGAAGGATCTGCTTTCAATATATTTCCTCAAAAAAAGTTCCTATTAAATCAAAGCCATCATATTAATCAGAATTTTTAGCTTCCTTCGCTTCTGATGCTTAACCTTTTGGATGAACAGACAAGTAATACTTCAGATCTTGTTTCAACCTCAGTTTTACTTCAAGGCTATTGTACGTGCAATATAGCTTGAGATATAGCTTCGATCGACTAGATATCTGAAAAACGTCAGAGTCAAAAAAGGTGATAAGTTGAGTTTGTAAATGAGCTGTTGAGAATGAATCAGTTCTCTGTCTCCCGACTTATGATCCACGTAGAGATTGATCAACCAGCTATACATGGTAGTGAGCTGCTGGTGTGACTGTTGGTAGCGATCTAGAATGAGGATCCGAACAAGAGCATGAATCTTCTTGCTCATAATGGTCCAAAAGCAGGCATTAACTTCGCCCAGGTAGAGAGTTTAGGTCAATCTTTTTGTACCAATACTCTGATACCACCTTGTTGGTCGAGCGTACCTTAGAGGTTCCTAATGAGGGAGACAGAGTGAGAGACTTTTTGGATGTGTTAACTTTGCCCAGGTAGAGAGTTCAGGTCATTCTGTTTGTACCAACGCTCTGATACCACTTTGTTGGTCGAGCACAGCTATGGCGCTACATCTACATAGAGGTTCGTTGAGGGAGACAGAGAGAGAGACTTTTTGGATGATCCGCGCGGTGTGGCAGTGAACACGCGATACTGTCCATTAGTTTTGATGTTTTTACATAAACATTGGCACGTCATCATGGAAATCCTTCATTCTGATGTTAGCTTCAACTGTTCAAGTTATCCATAGATTAATGTATTGTCTGTTCATATTTCCGTATTCTTCTATTGCAGGTTAATGGACGATTGTTTGGAGCATCTTTGTTACGATACAGCTGTACACTATATTATCTATCGCATCTCCCAAACACTCACTGACATTTTCCAGAATTCAGTTATAAAGGTAACAGCACTGTATGGATCTTCTGCTGCAACCGCTGAGCCACGAAGAAGTAGATCTTCTGTTTGTCTTCCCTCAAACACATCATCTCTCTCTCTCTCTCTAGTTTCTTGATTCAGCGTCTTCGGTGGGTTCTCTCTTTGGGGGCCTTATGTTCTTGAGTTTGTGCTCTACATGGGATTAAACCGCTTGTCATCTCTTCGAAAGGGAGATGTAGCAAAAAGAAATTAGATCCTCACTCACCATTGAATTCTGTCAAGTAGTGCCTTTGGAAAGAGTGGTTTCCTCATGGTCGTATTGTACGCAACGGCCTATTCTTGCCAACAGATCATCTCCTCCTTGTGTTTGAGAATCAACTTATAATCTTTCCGTCCATTCGAGTCGCGATGTGGTGGATCTTTCACACTACTATATGTCTATTTAAGTGGGTCCCAAGCTTAATCGCCAGAATATCTAAAGCTTTGAGGTATTCTTTGTGGGTTGAGCTCCGTAGCCTCCACCTTTTTACTGGAGATATTTATTATGGAGATATTATCACCACGATTAGGTGGCCACTATTATCAAGGAAGATGTTGGGGAAAGATTTGTGGATTTGTGAGGGTGTAGCTTACTCGTTTACTGAAAGATGTCATGTAATTACTTTTGTCCATGCCGAGTTCAATAAGGAGATCCCTTCCAAGCAAGATCGACATAGGTGATGACGACCCTTGCAACAAGAGGTTTGAATCCAAGAACTCAAAGAAACCTGAAAAGTCAAACAAGGTGGATATATAGTGATGAATAAGAGATTGTGGTTGCGAACCTAAAGGTGGTTGAATGAATTTTGTTGCAGTTCTCGTGATACGCGGATTATGGTGTTGACCTTTGGGCATGTCTAAAGCGTAAGGCAGCCCCTTAATTCTACCCATGTTGGTTAGAACTTTTCAACTTCTACCCATGTTGGGTTAGATCTTAAGGTAGCTTGTTCTCTGTAATCTTAGCATTAAGTCCACCCATGTTGGTTAAAACTTTTCAAATTGTACCCATGTTGGGTTAGATCTTAAGGTAGCTTGTTCTCTGTAATCTTGGCCATGCTAGTGGCTGTGCCAAAGTTCTAATCCTTTCTTTGTGGGATACGAGGGATTTCATGGACACTAATCCTTCCTTCACTAGTACTTCCAATTATTTTCAAATTAAGTCATAGAGGAAGCAAAAATATACCAGTTATTATTATTATTTTTTTCTATACGCTCACGACATAATTTTGCACCACTCAGAGAATAATTTTTTTCTAAATTCAAAAACCTAGGGATGTAATTTTGCACCACTAACAAACAAAATCAGTACTTTTCAGACTCATGCCACTTGTTGTCTACTTACCTTCCTCCTTAATGACTTTATTATGGAAATTGTATCCCTGATTGGGCAGTCACTAGATTCCAAGGAAGAGCTTGAAGGAAATAATTACGAGAGTGAAAACTTGTCCTTGAACATTCGATAACACTTATCTATTTCAAGCTGAACGAACTAAAGAAATCCTCTTAAAGGTCAACATCAACATAGGTAAATTGGACCTTCTACAGCAAAAACTACTATTCAAGAATTGACCGAATATATGCTTTCATTGCGGCATTCGGGGACATAGCATTAGAGAATACCCCTTTTGAAAGAAAATGGATAAAGACAATCAAGATAGATCTAGAGTGGTGACTAATGGCAGTTTCTCACTATAGCGCGGAGAACCAGCCTCTCTCTCTTTCTCTCTCTCTCTCTCTCTCTCTCTCTCTCTCTCTCTCTCTCTCTCTCTCTCTCTCTCCGCAGCCCCCACCCTCCCGCACAGTCCGCCCACCCTGCGCCTCTCTCTCTCTCTCTATCTCTCTCTCTGTCTGTCTGTCTGTCTCTCTCTCTCTCTCTCTCTCCCCGCAGTCCCCACCCTCCTGCACAGTCCTTCCACCCTCCGCTCTTCTCTTTCTCTCTCTCTATCTCTCTCTCTCTCTCTCACCTCCCACCACTCCCCACACCACCCACGCCACTCACTACCTTCCACCACTCAATATGTAAGATAGGCAAAAGATGATGCTGGAGCTTCCATGACATCAGTAGAAGATTTCTTTCATGGTTAGATGGTCAAAAGCTACTACAAGAATTATGTGAAGAATTATTTGAAGGATGGGGTTTTGAGAGTCCTAACAACATCATATGCGGCACATAATGAGGATCCTACAATCTATGCTTAGGAGCTCATAAATGAATCGAGATGTCCAATCTAAGTGATTTGTTTGGTCAAGAAGGAGACCTCAACTTGTATATAAAAGTGACAATAAAAGTGTAAGTGGTAAAAGTGTAAGAGGATAAATTACTGTTGCCGCTAACCATTCATGAAGACTGCCTATTTTTCAGGATCCAATTCAAGACTAGCGGCATATTTGATCTTCCCCTCCAGTTTTGGGGCAATCAATCGGCTCATGTTCAGTGAACATGGGAAATCGGCAAGGCCCTCTTGGCCTATTGGAACTGATAAATGCAATTGACTTGTACTCATTGGGGATACACACATGTGCACGATGTATTTCTAGCATCTCTTTGGGCCCTCTCTTTGAACTTTGTGGCTACAAGCCTACTGTAGGAAGTCACTCTGTGGTGAGCATATAGAGCGTGGGCTTCCCAATGGAGGGCTAATAGCACTATAGTGTGAAGAAGCATATTTGTTTCATTTTGTCATTCAGTGAATCAGTGGTATTTCTATGCTCTCCCCCATAAAACAAGTCTTCATATCATTGTACTGATCAGAGAAAGTCTTTGTCTACTTGTGTTCATTGGGTTGGATGAATCTCTTGTGTTGTTTCTGATTAGTTCTAGATTGACTTGTTAGCACAGAGCATCAACTTTGTGTTGGAGTTAGACATTTGCGGAAGCATGCGAACAACACAAGGAAGAAGAAGAAGCTTGGAGCACAACACACAATAATGTATGTATTACTAGAGAATGTACAAAGATACGTAGCCCATTATGGCAATAGGCGTATATACAAGCTGGGGGAAAAAAGCTCGTAAAGAGGGAAAAAAGTGCCGCGACAATCCTAGAGTGTTCACACATATCACTACCCAAATATATCAACAAATCCCCCCTAGGAGTGATGCTGTCAATAAGGAGCTTGCACTCAGGTATAAGGAAGTGCAAGCAATGTGGAAATCACTCCACAAAAGGAAGTAAACCCAAATCTTTGCGGAAAGCTTCAAACTTCTCCCTAGGCAGAGCCTTCGTGAAAAGGTCTGCAATTTTCTCGCGCGTGGGCACGTATGCCAAGCTGATCTCCCCAGCAGAGAACCTCTCCATGACATAGTGATAATGCACCTCAATGTGCTTAGTGCGAGCATGGAACATAGGGTTCTTCGCAACTTCCAATGCGTGCTGACTGCTAATGAAAATGGTGGTGGCAGAAGACTCACCAACATCCAAATCTGACATATACCCCCCCCCCCCCCCCCCTCTTGATCAGAATGGAGGGTGCCCATTTTACATGCTCAAAGATTTTTAGTCAAAACCAAAAACTGTTTGAAGCACATGAACACTGACTTTGCCTTCAATGGATATACCCATGCATGTATGGAAAAATCATCGATAAAAGTCATGAAGTAAACATAAGTCCCAAAAGAAGGTGTTCGCATAGGACCACATACATCACTATGTACAAGCTGCAATTTTTGAGTAACCCGAACTGAATCATCTTTTGGAAAGGACGAATGCTGCATTTTTCCCAAAATACAGCCTTCACAAACATGTTTTCCAGGTTCCTCAAGTTTAGGCAAAGAGGACACCTTTTTTAGATTTCTATAGGCATAGAAAACTAGCAAAATTTACATGAACAAAGCGTGCATGCCAAAGCTTTGCATCCGACATAGCTCAGAATCATTTACTGCACATGCCAAATCATTTACTAACCTTTCATAGTCTAGGAGCTTATACAACCCACGACATAAAATGCTAGAAGCAATAATCACATCGCCATTTGATAGATCGTGAACAATACACATGTCATCAACGAATTTCACAACCAAGGATATCTTGGCTAATGCAGAAACTGATAACAGGTTCTTCTTGATCCCTGACACAAATAAAGCATCTGACAAAGTGAAAGAACTACCATCAGCAGTAGTCAAAATGATCTTACCAACTCCCATAACAGGATAAGAGGAGTTGTTGGTGCATGTAATAGTATTCCTTAGGGGTAGGCTCAAGTGAAGAGAAGAAACTGCACTGCGAGGTAATATGTTTCATCACCATACTGTCGAAATACCAAACATCTAAGTCTACTCCAGACATGCATTGCTCATGAGAAGATGCGTCAAAATTGGAGACAGTAGTAAACGCCCATTCTTCTTCCTGCACAAGATTAGCACACTCTGTTTTTGGTGTAGAGGCCTCTACAACAACCATTCTAGCCTCTTTCTTCTTTGCCTCTTTAGCAGCTAGTTTTCAACAGTTCTTTATGATATGATCATTCCCTTTACGATACTTACAAAATAATTTCTGTTTTTATGATTTCTTCTCATCTTTATCTTCCTTCTTTGAATATGCAGAATTAGTAGATTTTTGCTTACTAGTTGAAGAGCTCCATTTTCCTTTTCCCTTATGATTAGCCTAGAAAGCTTGATCTACAACTCGCATAATGGACCTATTCTGCTTGGACTAATCTTTCTGCAACATAAGAGAGACTAACTCCTCAAATGATAAGGCGTTCGGATTGCCTTTCATCATCAACCGAAGAGTAGAAGCAAAAATCTGATATGAATCAGTAAGACCATTCAGAACGGTCTGCACAACTGAGTTATCAGGTATAACCTCATCAACAGAAATCAACTTTTCCTTCAAGTCTTTGATCTTTGCTAAGAAACTCTCCATAGAATCACCTTCATTCATGTGCTCACTCTCCAACTGTTTTTCGAGGTAAGCAACACGAGCCTCATTCCTAGCTTGGTACAATGTGGTAAGTGTATCCTAAGCATCCTTAGCTGTTCTGCAAGAGCGAATGTGAGGAATAATGGCACATTTGATAGATAAAGCTATCAATGCATGTGCCTTGGCATCTCTGACCTCCCAACGAATCTGCTCTACAGTAGGTGCACCAGAAATCAGAGCACAAACACGAATATGCAGAATATCATCATTTTCCACACCTTCTGCATTAGCTTCAGTACTTGCAATTGTAATAGTTGCAGGTGTGATAGTACGTTTTTCGACACCCTACACAATGTTCCACAGTCCTTTTGCAACCAACACATGTCACATCATATAAGCCCATAACGGGTAGTTGGTACCATCCAACTTATCCTCAACAGCCAACATACGAAATACATCACTGCTTTCAGCCATGGCCAGTGACTAAAATACCCAGAAGAATTCCAGTAGACCTGTAGCAGACTTCGAGACGCTTATACTGGCGAACAGAAACTAGTATATACCTTTGGACAAAATAGACAAAATAGCCTGCACAAGCACTACGATAGTGCGTTCGGAGGCCGAAATCAGCCAAAGATTCGTGGGGTTCTGAGACTACAATCGGGGGAGTGTTGATGGCATCCTAGATGAAGCGACAACCTGCTCTGATACCAATTGTTGGAGTTAGACATCTACGGAATCACGCGAACAACACAAGGAAGAAGAAGAAGCTTGGAGCACAACACACAATAATGGATGTATTACTAGAGAATGTACAAAGATAAGTAGCCCATTAGGGCAATAGTCGTATATACAAGCTGGGGGGAAGAAAACATCCTAAAGAGGGAAAAAAGTGCCTCGGTGGTCCTAGAGTGTTCACACACATCACTACCTAAATATATCAACACTTTCAAGCATTTCTATTGCCTTCATTGTAATCATCTGTTTGGAATAAGGAGTGGTTTCATCCTTAACTATTGTCATTTGTCGGTAATCTTCTATCTCAGTATTCACAATATTGTGCAATTATCGCTATCTCCCTCCTCAGAGAAATGTTAAAGGGTATACTTCCCTAAGGAGAACCTCCCTTGAGTAGGCAAAGTACTAGAAGTGCATGTTCCATGCATTTGTTAAAAGTAGGCACGACAGTACTTCCTCTATAGTTTGGCACGCACGGTGGGACCCTTGCATTTCTATGAGAGGCTTTGGGCATAGAAATAGTCTTTTTCCACTATTTTTGTCATATTGCATCTTGTAAATAGGTACATGAACCATACTTGAGCAGATAAGGAGCCTCTTCGTGTATAGAGGAGCCTTAAAAAATTAGCTTTACCTTCGAATAGTGAACCTAGATCTCCTCTACCCTCTTTGAATTTATCTATTGATTTGGGTGCAACACCACTGTCAAAGGAGAAGCATAGGAGAACATTGGAATTCTCCTTAGATACGTCAGAGGAAACACCAGTGGCAATGGAGGATCTCTCTAACTTACTCTCTAGACTCAATATCAAGTTCCCTACCTTTAAGGGACACGTTTATGAGGATGTTGATGATCATGTGAGGAGATTCATCTCCCTATGCCATGGATGAGGTCTGCAAAATAGAAAGGATGCAATGTTGGTACTCTTTCCATCCATGTTGGAAGGCCTTGCTGACAAATGGTACAATCAATATGCAGATGGCCATTTTGCTACATGGGAGGCTCTAAAGACAATGTTCTCACAAACATTTCGACCAAGTTACTCCTCGGAAAGAGCTCTAGACCAGCTAGAGAACCTAAGGCTAAGATCACATGAATCCTTTCACGAACTTCACACTAGAACAAAAGCACTTGTTGCACGTCTGCCACATGCTCTAGGTGATTTCTTGGTTAAAGAATGGATAGAAAAAGCTCTACCTAGGTCATCGCAGCAGAAGCTACGTGAGTCTCTTAGATTGGATGCAACCCTTAATGATTTTGCTGCAACGGCATCACGCATTGAAGAAGCTAGGCAACATTTTGAAGGGGATACACAACCAAATTCTACACCAAAATTGGACCCTATTGGGCATTTGAGGAAAGAACTCGAGGCTTTGAGAATGCACCAAAATCACCAAGAAGAGAATGTCTTGCCACCGCCGTCACGTCGCACTGATGATGAAGTAGCCCAACTTCATCACAAATTAGAAGATTTGCAGACCACTCAGGATATAAGAAGGCAAATTTGGTGTAGAATATGTAATAATAGTGGACATTCCAATGCAAATTTTCCTAACAAGGTAAGTTGTCAATTTTGTGCGAAGGATGGCCATGAAGCTAGAGACTGTTACTACCTCAAGGGTACACAACAATGAGGTAACCCTCAAGCTCTAGATTCATATTATGCTAGTACTTCAAATGTACCTAATAGAGAGGAGAATTGTACAATGAAGCCTAGATATAATAGGCCATTGATGTGTTATCATTATGGTGAGTATGGGCATATGCAAAATAGGTGTTCCCTTCCAGAAGATGCACCTCCTTGTCAACATTGTCCAGAGGCTAAGGATCACTATACCAAAGATTTCCCAAGAAGCTGCCCTACTCCAATTCACATGATTGCAGTCTCCCCACAAGCAGAAGACGGGATGGAAGGGCCAAGTAGACATTGAAGGAGCTTATGAAAGAATGAATACTTCACTAAGGGAGCAACCAACAAGTCTACAAGAAGACACACACGTGGTAAACGTTGAGCAGATCTTGAAAGGTATTCATCACAAGGTTAGCCTATATGAACTCATAAAGATGGATTCAAAAATAAGGAGTGACTTATTAAAGATTATACACTGTCCTCACTTGAGCCAACCATCTAGCATAGATGGCTTCATGGTTGATTTTTCCCCTTGCATCCCTAGCAAACTATCAAAGCTCAAGGTTATCTATTTGTATAAAGGATGAGGCTCTCAAAGGTGTGATCATAGATGGAGGCTCTAGCATCAATTTGATGCCAGATTTCACAATGAGGAAACTGAATTTGAACCCCACTAAGATGACACCCTTTACAGTTACACCAGCATATCAACATCAGGTTGCGGCACTTGGCATTATTAGAAAGGTACTAATGATAGTACAGGGTTGTCACTTTGTTCTAGAATTTGTTGTTATTGCACTTCCATAGGAGACTTCTTACCCTTTACTCATGGGAAGGCCTTGGCTAGGACAAGCAAAAGCTTTGTAAGATTGGGGGAAAAACAAACTCAGGATTTCAACAAACACCAATAGCCAACTACAACTACATTTGGAAGAAGGATTTGACTTAGGGAAAACTACTGGGTATACTGTGGACACTGAGGTAATGCCCTCTTTACCCCAAGAAGAAGATACATTATTGAATTGGATGATGGAAAGTACAGAGTGTTGCACGTTGGAAATCAATGAAATAGAGGAAGAAGTTGCAGATAAAGGAGTTGCAAAAAAGGCCATGAAATTCACAATGAATTAGAGAATGAGAGGTTCAGCTCCTTCTAAAGTTTCAGTTTTTTGCATCGCGGGATGCGTGCACTTTTAAGAGTGCAAATTTACTTCGGAGCATAGAATAGTGAATTTTAGCACTCAATGAAAATTTCCACTAGGTGCACTAGGATTTTACCCCCATCTCAAAGCCATTCATGCAGTCAGAATTATTATCAGAATGAGGCTTTGTGAGCTGACATTTCAGCATTCTTTTGAACTTTCATCAAAGTGAAGATTTTGTCATATTCTTGTTCGTTAGTGAAATGGCGGGCAGCAATGACTTGTTTGGCATGCTTCAAGCTAACGTTAAGCTTGATGGGACCAACTATCCGATGTGGTCTTACATGATGAAGCATGTTCTTGTTGCTAAACCACTTTGGAACATAGTGGTAGATGTAGATTAAAGACCCACATGTTCTTCTACTTCACAGTCTATTGTCATAGATGGAGCTTCTTCTTCCAGTATAGTGGTTTCTCCTTCTGCACCTGCATAGGAGCAGCTTAGATGGAATGGAAAAGATGCTCAAGCTCATGCTTTGATTGCGCTTTTTGTGAAGCATCATATAGTTCCTAACATTCGTTCATGTTCTACATCACGACAAGCATGGGACACTCTTGCTTTTTTGTATGCCATGCATAATGAACCATATGTTGCATACTTGAGGAAGCAACTTAAGGATGTATGTATGTCTGAAAATGAGTCGGTGGATGTGTATGTGACACGCATGAAGGACTTGAAAGAGCAATTGGCAAACAGAGATGAGATCATTCTAGATGCCTCACTCATTTCTACATTGTGGAAAGGATTATGAGACTCTTTTCAAAGCTTTGCTGCTACACTCCGTTTGGTTGCAAAAGGAAATCATAATATGTATGCACTTGATGAGTTTGTGCCTCTCCTTTTGCAAGAAGAGCAATGAAGAGTGAATAGGAGTGGTTTGAAAAATGAGGGAACACAAGCACTTGCTATCTCACAAAAGGGGAAAAGCAAGTATGGTTCAGCTTTGGGTTCCTCAAAACCAAAGCCTCAACCTCCCTCTACCACTCATTCCTCTAATGATGGTGATTTGCAAAAGAAGAAGAGATGCAAATATTGTCGAAAGGTTGGTCATACTATTGATGAGTGTAGAAAGCTTGCTAAATGGAATGAAAATAAGAAGAATTTCGACATATCTATTGTTGAAAATTCAGCATATGTAAAGAATGATGAAGCTAACATGGCTCAAGAGTTTTGGGCATGTGTTGTTACATGTCATTATGATGCTTCTTTTCATTCTTAATGTATGGTTGTGAGTGAGGCTGATTCAGATATGTTCTTTGATAGTGGTGCTTCAAAGCACATAACATCATGCAAAAGAGTTTTGCCTCTTTGAAAGATGCACCCAAAGGAGGACATCTAGTCAATGAAAAAAACACCTCTTATCCTATCATTGGAGTAGGAGAAATTGAGCTTACGACTACAAATGGAGGTGTGATTCTCTTGAAAAATGCATTCTATGTGCCCAGTATAAAGAAGAACTTAATTTTAGTTCCGTTGATTGCCAAAGTTGGACTTCATGTACACTTTGTTGATGATAAGTATATGGTTTATGATTTGAGCAATGGTGATATTATCGTGATGTCTAGTACATTATGTAATGTTCTGTATCACATGGATACATACAAGAAGGCTGCCTAGAATGCCGTTGTTGCTCATACTTCTTCCATGGCTGAAATGGAGCTTTGGCATGCTCGTTTTGGTCACTTGAACTTCAATAGTTTGTTTTACTTGCAAAAGAAGGACATGGTTATTGGTTTGCCTACACTTGAGATCATTGAAAAGCATGCATGTGAAGGTTGCATTCTTGGAAAAATGCATGGTGCTTCGTTTATAAAAGATAGTCATACACACACTACAAGAAAATTGCAGCTTGTTCATAGTGATGTATCTGGTCTCGTCAAGAGTCCATCTTTTTGGAAGCATGTATATTTTGTTACCTTCATTGATGATGCTACTCGCCATACATGCGTGTATCCTATGAAAGCAAAGAATGAGGTATTTTCTTGCTTCAAAGCATTTTTAGCTATGGCTGAAAATTTTTCTTCACAAAAGCTTTTGACTCTATGCACAGATCGTGGTGGTAAATACATGTCACATGAGTTTAATCCTTTTCTTTGTGAAAGAGGTATTTCACACTAATGTACGATTTCATATACACCTCAGCAAAATGGTATTGCCAAGCGTAAAAATAGAATTCTACTTGAAATGGCACAATGTATGGTTAAAGGAAAGCATCTTCATGATAAGTTTTTGATGGAAGCGGTCATGTGTGAAACTATGTGTTGAATCACTACCATACAAAAGCATTGAGAATCATCACTCCTTATGAGGCGTGGAATGGTCATAAGCCTATGATTAGTCATATGCATGTGTTTGGTTGTTTGGCATATGCTCTTGTGCCATCACATCAAGGTCACAAACTTGATGAAAAGGCAAACAAATGTATATTTGTTGGTTATAGTGCTGAAATTAAGGGATATCATTTGTAACATCCATTGACGAACACAATTATTGTGAGTTGAGATGTGGTATATGTTGAAAAATCAGTTTTCCCTCTACTTGAATGCAAAAAACAGCCAACACTTAGCTTACAAGATGTATTTGATACACTTATGCCTTTGTTCCAAAATGGTGCGCTTGACTATGGCCATGTAGACCAGCTAACTAAGGCTTGAACGATTGAAAAATTCCAGATAAATAGGGCCAAAAGTGCATATAGCTGAACATTTGCATCAAAATACGTTGAAAATAAGCATGAAATTCAGCCAATGCATGATGTACATGTTGAGGATGTATTACATAATGAACACACGTCTATCAAGAGTGCACAATCTATGCCAAAGTGGATGAAACAAACTTTGCAGGAAAGCAAATTGAGTGCACCTTTACTTCATAGTAAAAGATCAAGCGCTCACCATGCATCAAGTAATTTTGTGGATTATTCTCTTATTGCAACAACATCTAATGAAGAGCCATTTTCTTTTGAAGATGCATATAACGATCCACATTGGATAAGTGCTATGCAATCAAAAATGGATTCTATACATAGGAATGGTACTTGGGAGTTATGTGAATTACCAAAAGGAAAGAATGCCACTGGTACAAAGTGGGTTTATAAGATTAAGAGAAAATCTGATGGTAGCATTGATCACCACAAAGTTAGATTGGTTTCCGAAGGATATTCACAATAATATGGCATTGACTATGAGGAAACTTTTCCACCCACTTCACGCATGACTACCATTTGTATCGTAGTTGCATTGACTGCCCATCGAGATTGGAAAGTGCATTAGTTGGACGTAAAAATGGCATTCTTGAATGGTGATTTGCAAGAAGAGGTGTATGTAAAGCAACCTCTTAGATTTGCTATGAAAGGGAAAGAGCATATGGTTTGTCGCTTGCATAAAGCCTTGTATGGTCTCAAGCAAGCTCCATGTGCATGGTATGACAAAATCCATAAGCACTTGATTGCTCTTGGCTTCACATCTAGTCCGATTGAAAGCACACTCTATGTACACAAAAATGGGGCTGATCTTATAGTGCTTGTTCTTTATGTCGATGACATACTCTTGACTAGGTCATGTGATGAAAACTTGACATTCTTATGGCTGATTTGCAACATACTTTTGATGTCACTTATCTTAGTCTTTTGAGCTACTATTTTGGCATCTAGTTTTTATCCGTTGAGGGGGCAATTGTTATGCATCAAGCAAAGTATGTTGAAAAAATACTTCAACGTTTTGACTTTGAGTATTGCAAGCCACTTTCCACACTAGTTGAGACAGGATTGAGGTTCTCAGTCGAGGATTCCAGTGATGCATTTGACACTTCTCTTTATCATCAAGCTGTGGGATGTCTTATATATGCATGCAACACAAGGCCGGATATAGAGTATGCAGTTTCTCAAATAAGTCGATTCATGTGAGGAGATGATTGGATACACTCCAGAATTGAGCTGGTGCAGCACAAATCCTGCTCTACACCTGCCAATGTTACTTCAGATTACCTTAATAGACACCTTTAACTTCCCAAATTTGGATTTAGACCCATACTCTGCTTTGGAGCATAACCTTCAAATACTTGCATCAAAACAAATTACTTTGAAGATTGAAGAGTTGTAGAAACTTGTTGCTTATGGACTGTAACTTGCTTAATCTTAAGAAGTTAGGCATGTAGTCCCGACATTTTAGGAAGATGATAGACAACAGACATAGGCAAAATGTAATGAACCTTTCTCTCTGATCTCTTAGCCAAATGACATGAAAATTGATAGCATAGAACTAGATGTCTAAGCTACATGTACCAGGTTGAATGACAGCAAAAGATTAAGTATACGCAAAGAACTCCTCAAGACAAATTCATTGAAAATGAGAGTATAGCAGTAAGCAATAGTGAGCATGAGATAATTACATAATTTGAAACAAATGTATATTGTATTGAAGGTATGATACAAAGACGATGCTGTAGGATTACTCATACATGTGTGGAAAAAGCGTGTCCACAATCTTGAAGCTCAATGTGTCCTTCTTCTGCTCTCTATCTTGCTACTAAAAGTCATGAGTTTTTATAGATAAATTTGAATTTGAATTTGGAATCTGTCACCTAAAAGTGGTCCTATCTTTTAGACTCCTAATTAATTTTATTCCTATCACTTGGTTCTTGTGGATTACAACTCGTAAAGCTACGAGATTCTCTAAGGCTTTCCCTTTTACATTTATCCTGAGTTAAACTCAAGATATTAACAAGAGGTGTTCACATATGAATTATGAATATTCATGATCAAGAAATGAAGTGAACCTTTGATCGTTTGGTCAAGAACCAAGGCTTGCCAAATGTACCAAAAGCTTCCCCTCAAGCCTAAGATACTTGAGTCTTCAATCCATAGGTATCTCCTACATTCGAATCATTGATTTGAACGTGTTGAGTTTGCTTCCATTAAGTGCTTTGGTCATCATATCTGCACATTGCATATGAGTAGACACATAAGACAATTGTATTTCCTTCCTTGCTATTTTTCTCTCACAAAGTGATAATGGACTTTTATATGCTTACTCCTGGCATGAAAGATAGGATTAGCAGCCAAATGCAAAGATTTCATGTTGTCTCCGAACATGTATGGAGTGCAAACTCTAACCCTAAATTTGTATATAGGGACTTGATCCACATTGCTTCTTGAGTTGCATTTGCCAATCCTCTGTATTCAGCTTCAGTTGAAGAGAGTGCTACTATGGGTTGTTTCTTGAAAGACCGAGAAATAAGATTTGTACCTGCAAAAGATAAATATCCAGATGTGCTTCTTCTATCATCTTTTGATCCTGCCTAATCTGCATCAGTGAATAGCTTTACACTTAAATAAGACGTATAAGGATAATAAAATCCTTCATTCATAGTTCCCTTTAGATATTTCAATATCCTTTTTTTTGCATCCATGTGAGTCTTTCTAAGAGTGTGCATAAATTGGCTAAGCACACTTACACCACAACATATATCTACCCTAGTTAGGGTTGCATAGTTCAAGCTTCCAACTAGGCTTTGGTAGCGTGTAATGTCTTCAATGGGCTGCCCTTCATGAGAACTTAACTTGTGATTGACCTCCATGGGAGTACCTGCAACCTTAGCATCCTACATCTTGAACTTTGCAATCACACCTTTAACATTCTTCCTTTGAGTAAGGAAGATCCCTTTATCTGTATTGACAACTTCTAATCCAAGAAAGTAAGTGAGAAATCCTATGTCACTTATCTTGAATTCTTCCTTCATTTGGGCTTTGATCTTCTTGATTCCATCTGCATCATTACCTATAAGAACAATATCATCTACATACACACATAGATATATAACTTTAGAGTAACTCTTCTTGGTGAAGAGTAAAGAATCAACTTTGCTCATCTTGAATCCTTTGTCCTACAAAAATGTAATCAATCTGTGATTCCAAGCTCTAGCAGCTTGTTTAAGACCATAGAGAGCTTTCCTCAATTTGCACACATACTCAGGATGTACATCATCAATAGACCCAGGAGGTTGTGCCATGTACACCTCCTCTGAAATCCAACCATTCAAAAAAGAATTCTTTTACATCTAATTGACAAAGATTCCAATTCCTCGAAGCAAACCCTTTGGCCACGAGTATTTCTTTGTACCTGTTTATTGATCCATCATAATTCTTTTTTACCTTATAGATCCATCTAGATCCAGTAATCAACCCCTTGGGTCTGAGGAAACCCTTTGGCCACAAGTCTTGCTTTGTACCTATTTATTGATCCATAAGAATTCTTTTTTAATGAACCCCTTGGGTCTGAGCAACCCCTTTGGCCACAAGTCTTGCTTTGTACCTGTTTATTAATCCATCAAAATTCTTTTTTACCTTATAGATCCATCTAGATCCAAAAATCTTCATGGATTGCTTCTTGGGAACTAGGTCCAAAGTCTGATTTTCCAATAAATGTGTGAATTTCCAATTGAGCTACTCTCATCCATTTCAAGAGCATTGACGAACGTTCTTTCAATGATGAAAAGCTGATGAGACACTTCAAGCATGTTGGCTAGGTTTATTCAGCATGTTGCGTCCCACGTGAGAGCATGGTTGAAATGTTGCTAGCTCGTGTTGTGAGCACGTCTGTGCGTGATGTGTAGGCTAAAAAGAAAGTCTCATGGCTTGCGGAGTTAGGATTTTAGACACCATTTTTTGCACTTTTGGCTTGGATGGACTACACTTTTGACCTGCAAGTGTTTTCGAACCAGCACTTCTGTTGGACTCAACTTCTATCCATGTTGGGTTAGATCGTAGCTTGGTCTCTATAGTCTTGGCCATGCTAGTGGTTGTGCCAAAGTTCTAATCCTTTCTTTGTGGGATACGAGGGATTTCATGGATAGTAAGCCTTCCTTCACTTGTACTTCCAATTATTCTCCAATTAAGCCATAGAGGAAACAAAAAACTAACAGTTATGATTATTATTTTTTCATTCAATACGCTCAGGACATATTTTTGCACCACCCAGAGAATAATTTGTTTTTTGAATTAAAAAATCTAGGGACGTATTTTTGCACCACTAACAAACAAAATTAGTACTTTTCGGACTCATGCCACTTGTTTTCTGTTTACCTTCCTCCTTAATGACTTTATTATGGAAATTGTATCCCTGATTGGGCAGTCACTAGATTCCAAGGAAGAGGTTAAAGGAAATAATTACGAGAGTAAAAATTTTTCCTTTAACATTCGATAACACTTATGTTTTTCAAATTGAACGAAGTAAAGAAATCCTCTTAAAGGTCAATAGAAACTATAGAAAAAACTACTATTCAAGAATTGACCGAATATGTGCTTTCATTGCGGCATTCGGGGACATAGCATTAGAGAATACCCCTTTAGAAAGAAAACGGATAAAGACAATCAAGATAGAGCTGGAGTGGTGACTAATGACACTTTTTTGACAAATGGCATTACTCGCAAGAACCATATGGATATCAGAAATGTGCAAATGCCACACTTTGAAAAAGTATTTGAATAATATAAATGTTCTTGTTTGATTCGAAATAAAGTAAAATAATGTTATAAGCATTATATTCAACTCAAGGATAGCTAAAAAAGAGTCCATTTACAGACACCGAAAGGTATGAGTACCTAGAGATGCAGATGAAGTAGAAAAGGGAGGTGCTTCAGCTAGAGACCTTCTTCTTGTAGTTGATTTCAACTGATTCGCGAGTTATGCAAACTCAGCATGCCTCTAAGGATAACTACAAGACAGATATATTTTTTGATTTTGTTTAGAGAAAGCTTATATTTTAAGGATTAATTGGTTACCAATTTATTAATATTTTTAAACTAAACGAAAAACGAGTTTTCTACCGATAGATAATAAAGCTCCTTTTATGGGAATTTCTTAACTATAGATGGCAGATATTTTTGTCCCTCTTTACTTCTCAGATTTGTTTAAAAACTTATACAAATCTCCTAGATATACACAATGTTATGCACAAATCAAATAATGTTTGTAGAGGGAGATTCAGCAAAACTATGTAAGGTTAGGTCTTTATCTTATTGCTTTTTGTGAGTTTTTTTCTTTTACATAGTTCTGTTGCTCTCTACATATGAACATCTGATTCTGCGATTGATCTCTGCGTCTATGAACATGCAAACGATTATGGTCTTCTAATAATATACCTATGACGTATCCTCTAGAGAAAGAGCTTCTACAAACTAGAAAACAAAAAAGAAAATTAAATTAAAATTCTGCATGATTCATCATTGTTTGTTCGAAAGAAGTTTTAACCCTGAGTCAAACTAATAGTACGGAATGAGAGGTTAGGAGTGTACTGCGGGCTCGGTGAAGAACATAAGAAAAACTAATCTCCCAATTCCTAACAAATTAATATTGTTGTGAGTAAATTATAAAAGGAATGCTATGTAAGGCATTCATCACTTCGGAAAAGAATCTACAAGACCAAGTTCTAATACAAGGAGTTCTGAGAAGCTTACTCAAAGATGTCTCCAAATTGGTTTGCTAAAGTATGAGGGGCGCACATTTTCTATTAAAAGGCATGTGGTACCTAACCCCTAAATTTTGAGGAGCTATGTACATGGCAAATGGTACAGGAAGTGTGGTTCGTATGAGAAGGGAATAGCAATGAAGATGCGTCACTCTCTTATACTGGAATAGTGGAACATGGTTCCCAAACAGTTAGTGATGGGCCTATGAAAGCAAATGGAGGTAAGAAAAATTCTCAAGAAATTATAATTTTATTGGATACAAAAAGGACAAAAATATATTATACATTTCTTTGTAGATAGGGTCAATGAAAAGTGCTCCTCTTAAAGAAAACGTGAAACGTAACCATAAAACCAACTAGTGTTGAGCTAGAGTTCCTCATGGCATGCTTTCAGGAAATGATTTCCTCAGCAATACGAGTCCATTACATAGTGATGCATGTCATCACAATGATCAACAAAACGCCCATATACTTCGACGCAACGTTGTTCGGAATTCATCATAATAGAAGTCTATTTCCTTTGTCATTGCATGTAACGAAGTCAAAGAGCAACGATTAAGTGTTGTATTTTCAACGGCGAATAGGGGAAAGAAGGATCAACGTGTGCGACCTAAGTTCTTATACTAATATCGTTAGAGTGGACTAAAGTAGAAATTGAAATTATACCACCCAATTCTCTAATTTATGTGCTGCATGAATGAAAAAAATCCCATCACATAGAATATAGAAAACCATTGCATAACAATGTCATGCAAAGGAAGAATATTGAGATCTTGCAAGAGTATAAGCTAACTTAATATGTCTCAAAGTGTTGACCAATGATTTGAGCATAGTTTTTGCCTCTTCAATGTTGACTCTCTCATGCATAAGTGCATCATGTAAATCAACATTGGAAATAGAATGATCTACATCATCATTCGGAGCCTCTAAATGATGCGGAATTTTCTCAGTAGGAGCTACATTCGGCCGAGGACCTATGAAGAGAAACAACAATGTGTCATACACATCTTCTGCACTCATTGATGTCTCCTCCGTGAGTGAATATAAGGGCTGAATTACATCTTCCAATAAGAAAACATCGTGAATAACCAAAATGCATTTAGCTTTTGGTTATTCACGATAGATACAATCGTTAACTTTTGCTTTCAAAATTATACCCAACAAAAATAAACTTGATAACCTTATCATCCTATCGTCTACATTTTGTTAGTAAGCGAAACGCATTTAGTATATGGATGATACAAATGTCAACTTTTCCCTTCAAACATATACCCAAAAAAAATGTGATTGCCTTATCATCCTAGATAGCCAAAAATCCCATAGATAAGAAAAGAATGTCTTACGCCTATGTCAATCCTCAAATGTGTTCGAGTTTATGGACCTCCAAAGTATAGCTAGAAAATATAATTTGAAGGTCTATAGGATCTATAGGAACTATAGGAACTATGGGAACTATAGGAACCCTATATGATCTAGTTGACATTCTTACAAAATTATGCATATAAATCTAGCCATCCTTTATCATTTATTTGCGACTTATTGAATTATTTAAAGACCTCCTAAAGGTATTTGCATCTTTTCGAACTTTTAGCTTAACCCATACATAATAGCAAGGTTCTTAACAATATGCACTCTTAGACTACAATGATTTTGTCTAACTATTGTTACATATACATATGTTGCACACATCACAACCTCAATATAGAATTTACGGGTGTAGATAATTGGCCACTTATGCTTTTTCCCATACTAAACTAGAAGCACATGAAAGTTAGAAAAAAATATACCCTCTCCCCCACCCTCGGATCATAAAGGAGGATGCGCATTTTTTATATTGAGAAGTTTCAGCCATAAAGAGGAATCGTTGAAACCTCATAAACGCTTCATACATCAATTTCATTGTACAAAACCATGCATGACTATAAAACTCATGAATGAATTTCATGAATTATACATCTATCCCAAATATAGAGTAGTAAAAACCATGTTTTGGGAAGGACGAGTGTTGCATTTTTCCAAAAATACTATTCATGCAAGCATGCTTAAAAGGTGCTTCCACTTGCGATGAAGGAGAACACCATTTCTAATTTCTATATGTGAAGAAAAATAGCCAGATTTATATGAGTCAAGGTTGCATGCCAAAATTTTGCATCTCAAATAGCATGAGAATCATGAACTGCACATGCTAAATCATTTTGTGAGTTTTCATAATCTATGAGCTTACATCTGAGGGTATAAAATGATAGGAGCAATGCTACTATCACCATTCACGAGATCATGAGCTATACACTTTTCATCAATAAATATAACAACCCAAAAAATTTTCTCTAGTGTCAAAAATAGTAAGTGATTCCTCTTGATAACAAGAATATATAAGGCATCGAAGGGTGTAAGAATACTATAAAAAGCACTAGTACAAGTTTTTTTTTGCACTTTCATGGAAATCTAAGAGGACTTGTTTGCATATGTGATACCCTATAGGATTAGACTCAAGTGAGATGAAGAAACTATGTTTTAAATCAATATGTTTGGTTACACCACTATCAAAACACAAAAGATCACAATTTTGTACATACATAAATTGCTCATCCAAAGATTGGTTATAATTGCACTGAGTAGTAAAAACACATTCTTCATTCTGAACATGGTTACTTGACTTAGTTTTAGGTGTAGATGCCTTTGGAACAACCATTCTAGTGTATTTTTTATTGTCCTCTTTTCGGACCGATTTAAGAAAACTCTTAATGACATGATAGTTTTACTCAAAACACCTGAACAAATGTTTTTCAAGTTTTTATTTCCTTGTCATCTTTATCTTATTTATTGATTGTATATCACTAATACAATTTTGGTAAGCAGTAGAAGAGCCCCATTTATCCTTGTCCTTCTACGTAACACACAAAGGTTGATTTGCAACACACATAAATGACCTCTTCTATCTAGAATGATCTTCTTATGACAAAAAACAGAACAAATTCCCAAAATGTAAGATATTAGGATTTCTTTTCATCATCACATAAGGAATAGACACAAAAATCTAATAAGAATCTCAAAGATCATTAAGGATTGTTTGTAGAAGTGAACTATTTGGAAAGCTATTATCGATAGAAATCAATTGATCTATAAAGCCCTTGATCTTTACTAGAAAATTTTCCACGTAATATGCATTCCGATGTTCACCATCCAACTATGTTGGAAGGTAATCAAATGAAGTTTGATTTCTTGCTCCATATGTGTTGGAGATGGACTATGGAAGCACACAAACAAGACAAGGAAGAAGAACAATCTTGGAGAACACCAAAAGAGTGATTGTACTAAGTGCTACACGTGGCCAATGTATATTAGCACATATCACTATCAAAATTTATTGAAAAATCTCCCCGAGAAGTGATGTAGTGGGAAAGGAGCTTGCAGTCATGTAAAAGGATGTTCCAAGGTATATGGAACTATATTAATCTACAAAAGGAAGCAAGCTCAAATAGTTTTGAAAAACTTCAAACTTTTACTCTTATACATTATGGAATAATGGAATGTTAAATGGATTTTAATTTGTTGAGGTTTCTAACGTCATTGTAAATCATCCCTTTCTAAGCGATCTTCTATTTTTACAAAAATGTTGCTTTCTTAGCGATCTACTATTTTTACAAAAAATGTATAAAATAGGTTCTTTTAATTATATTGTTGGAGTGTTAATTCATTAATTTAGTAATGTGTTTTGGTCTTTTTGATATAGGAGCTGAAGATTTGTGAGGGAATGAAAGGGTGGATACCAATAATCAGGTTTATCTTATATAGTTTGTAAATAAACCCACATAGAGGGTTCTATTTTTAAAAACAGTTAGTGTAAGTAGTGGTTAGGATAAGGAATGTTGTAGACCTAGATCTCTATTGATAATAGCAAAGGCTCTCTAGAAAAGAGAGCAACTTCTAGTTTCACACATGCTCTCTTTCTCACTATTTGGGACTTAATGAAAAAGTCTATAAATACATGCACTATGTGGACTATGAAAAAAAACGTGTAGGAGGGGGGGGGGGGAGATTGCACCCAATCCTATGTTTTTTGGACTCTCTTCTCATATCAGTTTTTTGTTTCTTTCTATGCACTCATATCCTCTTTATGACCATGAATTAAGATCTTGTTTATAGTGGTATCAGAGGCATTTGCATGTCACTATAGAGGGGTCTATTTTTATTGATTTTTTCCTTTGATCTTCCTTTGTTTATTGTTCACTTTTGCTTTCCCTTTCGGACCTCAATTTTGATTTTGATCCTGTCCCTCTCTTAGTTTCAGTTTCACTTTGGGTCTTGATTTTGGTTCTAGTACTATTTTCCTTTTGTTTCTAGTTCTAGAACGTAAACCTACATTTACATCTATGTTTAATCCTTTGGATTGTGTCGACTAAGGCATAAAACATAGGCATAAATAGGGCATAACTTTGGCATCTTTGGCTTCCTTGGCACCCATGGCTCCCTTGGCAGTTGTTGGCTATACGCGAACCCCTTTTAATTTATGAGTGGTAAGAAGGAGTTTTATATTCACCAAGGAGGGAGGGTTTGAACCCATAATCTCACTCTCAGAAGGGAATTGTTTGACCACTACACTATCTCTTTGTGTTATCACTCTAGTTCTCTTTTCATATATTTAACACAACTTTCATCGTTTTCTTATTTTCTCAATTCCCAAGAACCACCCTTCATTTTATTTTTTAAATTCAAGAAATCTCAAATGTTTTTTACATATTTAGCAAGAGTGCTTGATTTGTTGATATAATTAGGTACTAATGTGTATGAACACACTAGGATCATTGGGGCACTTTTTCGTTCTTTAAGAGGTTGTTTTTCCCGTGACTTATATATATGCCTATTGCCCTAATAGGTTACTAATCCTTTGTACATTCTAGTGGTAGTACATTCACTATTGTGTGTTGTGCTATAAGCTTCTTCTTCTTCCTTCTACTATGCATGTGCAATTGCAGCCTCAAACTTTGAGAATCGGTATCAGAGTAGGTCCCTTCTTCATCTAGAGCATCGTCAACACCTTTTTGGTCTAGTTTAGAATCGTATGATATCTGGTGAGCATACTCCGACTAATTAGGAGATCTAAATAGCTTTGGTTCGTGGTGCTCAAAATTACAATCTTAGCTTGTGTAGTGCTTATGTAGGAGATTTTATCTTTTTGTGTAGGAAATTTGAGCTTTTTGTGCCAAAGGTATGTATATGTTTTGGTTTGCTAGTACAAGCATCTCAAAGTCTAGTACAAGTCTAGCAAAACTTGAGATGGTAGTTCTATTCAAGGTTTTGAGATACAATCAATTTTCTACATCAGGGTATTTTGGTCGATCGCCATGGCAGAAAGCAGTGATGTATTCTTTATGTTGGTTGTTCAGAGTAAGTTGGACAGTATCAACTACGCATTATGGGCTGATACAATGCATCATGTATTAGTTGCAAAAGGATTCTGGAACATTGTGCAAGGTGTTGAAAAATCTCCTATTGCATCTACAAACATAGTTGCTAAAGGTGATGTATATGTCATTGAAGATGATGGTATTCTTCATGTTCCTATTCATGGTGTGGTTTGTACTGCACCTACTATAGAGAAAATTTGTAGGGATGTCAGAGATGCTCAAGCACATGCATTGATAGCATTGTCTATCAAACGTTCCATTATTCCTCACATTTTCTCTTGCAAAACAACTAAGGCTGCTTGGGATACACTTACCACATTATACCAGGCAAGGAATGAGGCTAGCGTTGCTTACCCCCAAAAATACTTGGAGAGTGAGCACATGAATGAAGGAGATTCTGTGGATAGTTTTTTGATAAAGACCTAAGATTTATCGGAATGGTTAATTCTTGCTGATGAAGTCTTGCTTGCCACTTCATTGATGCACACTATTCTGAATGGTCTTCCTAATTCATACCAGATTTTTTCTTCTACTCTTTGTTTGATGATGAAAGTCAATCCAAATGCCTTGACATTAGAGCAGTTAGTCTCTCTTCTGTGGAAGGAAGACCATTCTAGTAAAAAAGCGTCCATTATGCATGTTGCAGATCAAGATTTCTTGGCTAGTCAGAAGGGCAAATGTAAATCGAGCTCTTGAAGTAGTAAGTAGAAATATGCTAATTCTGCACAATCAAACACTAACGAAAGAGATGAGAAGAAAACAAAAAAGCAAAAATTTTTTTGCAAGTAGTGTAAAGAAAATGATCATGACATAAAGAGTTGTGCAAAATTGGCTGCAAAAGAGGCAAAGAAGAAAGAGGTTACAATGGTTGTTGTGGAGGCCTCTAAATCAGAAACAAAGTCTATTAATCTTGTACAGAATGAAGAATGGGTGTTTAATAGTGTTTGCAATTTCAACTCAACTTCTCATGACCATTGTATGTCTGCAGTAGACTAAGATGTTTAGTACTTTGATAGAGGGTCAACCAAAAATATTACCTTGGAGTACAGTTTGTGCACTTCACTTGACCTATCTTTTATACTTCTTTTCATAAGAAAGGCATTTGGTGTTTTTTTATATAGATACTTTTTGTTGAAGTCTGGTAATTCAAGTAAGACCATGTTGATCATAATTCAATACTTAATAAATATCGTAGACATTTTGAGTTGCTTTGGCATTTTACTTGATGTGCTTATGTCATCATAATTGGGACCTTTGCATACTTAAACAAACTTCATCTATGAATTTCCATATGTTTAACTACTTCATGACGTTATGAATTACTTTGGCATTTGTACTTGATGTGCTTATTGGATCATAACTAGGACCTTTGTACACTTAAAAAAAATTCATCTATGAAATTCCATATGTTTGGGCTTTAATATCACTTCAAAGTTCATCCGAAGTTCATCCCCCATCTAAGTTTAGGATGAAATATAATGGATACTAACTACATACAAGAGGTAAACAAAATTAGTTGACACACACACACACACACACACACACACACACATATATATATATATATATATATATATATATATATATATATATATATATATATATATATATATATATATATATATATAGATATACATACATACATACATACATACATACATACATACATACATATATATATATATATATATATATATATATATATATATATATATATATATATATATATATATATATATATATATATATATATATATACATACATATATATATATATATATATATATATATATATATATATATATATATATATATATATATATATATATATATAAGTTACAAACGCAAAAAAAAGGACCCATCTTGTGGAACCTAAATGGGAAACAACCACCTCTTCCAAATGTGTGGTTGCCACCTCCCTTTGTTGTCAATATTGATCAATATCATTTGTCTTCCCTAGTTGTATATTCCATCCATCCTAAGTATATAGGAAAACTTCAATAGCCCATCAAGGTCTTCTTTACATGATAAATCCAATCTATTTATTAGAGTTTCAACCAACATACTTTTTATCTATTTGTAAGAAATAGAGATGCATCCACATGCTACCTTTTAATATCTATAAATACACTTAAGTATGTAGTTCAATTTGTCCTTATATGGATCCTTATGTTGGATTTTGAGATCTAAAGAGGCATACAAACAACACAAGGAAGAAGAAAATGCTTGGAGCAGAACACATAATAATGTATTATGAAGTGAATTTACAAATATAAGTGAATTGCTAGGGTTATTGCTCTATATACAATCTAGAAAAGAAAACCTTATGAGGAGGCAGAGAAGCTCCTTAGTACTTGAAAGTGTATTCATACATAGTACTACCATAATATATCAACTTATCCTCCCAAGGAGTGATGCATTGAACAAGCAACTAGCACTCATGTATAACAAAGTGCCAAGCTATGTGAAAAGAAACTGATCTACAAACGGAAGTTAGGCCAAACGTTTCCAGATAGCTGAAACATATCCCTGGGGAGAGCCTTTGTGAGAGGCTCTAAAAAATTATCTTCTGTGATCACATAAGGTAAAGTGATCTCTCTAGCAAAGAGCCTCTCCCTTACAGAATGATAGTGTACCTGAATGTTCTTTTTGTTAGCATGAAACGTAGGATTCCTTGCAATTGCAAATGAGCTCTAGCTATTAGTAAAGATGGAGATGGGAGAAGAGTGAACAACATCCAAAAAACCAAAGAATGTGTTTCAATGACACACACTCAATAGTCATTGTTAAAGGTGCCCTAACATTAGCCTCCAAACTACGAGCTGCAACAATACAATTCCTCTTTCGAAATCAATATATGCATGAGCTAGGAAGCATGAAGAAAATACAACCATTGAAGACATATGTTTCATAGAAACTAGCACACTTTGGGTGATTAAAAACATGTAAATCTTTTTGTAATGATCCGCCTTTGGAGTAAAACACTCTAAGTATTAGTGTACAAACCAAGTACCGAAACGTGCACTTAATGCCTGGCCGATTCTTGATACTTGCAAAATGTATTAACCTGCTCATCTAAGAAACAACAAATTGAAAATCACGCGGCTCTCTCAATATGTAGATCAAGCATCCAATAGTGTGTATAGAGAACAACATCAAACGCATCTCCAATATCATGAACAGTCAATGGTAACATTGGTTTCATGGGAACTGCAATGCGTTTTGTAACTTTAAGACAAAAACGTTGCACTAATGTGTCAATATGGTTTGTTTCTCACAAACACATGAGAATCCTTACTTTGAATGAAATTCTAGTACGTAAATTTGTGTCAAGCGTTGAGCCACCAAGTTGCACTATGAACTCAGTGCTTCTAACCTGGAATAGCATACTCTAAATAATCTAGGCTGGGGGTATCCTTTATACATCTTTCATGAGAAAGGGATCTGGTATTATTTATATAGATACTTCTCATTGAAGGTTAATAATTCAAATAAGACCATGGTCTTCATTATTGGATACTAAATAAATATTTTAGAACCTAATTACTTCATGAGAATCTAAATTACTTTGGCATTTGTAATTAATGTGCTGGTCGGGTAATAAATGGGACCTTTGAATACTTAAAAAAACTTCGATCCATATGTTTGTGACTTTAATATAACTTCAAAGTTCATCCCAACTTCATCCCACATCCAACTATAGGATGAAATCTAATGGATACTAACTACATACATGAGGCAAACAAAAGTAGTTGAAAAAGTATCCCTCTCTCTCTCTCTCTCTCTCTCTCTCTCTATATATATATATATATATATATATATATATATATATATATATATATATACATATATATACATATATATATATATATATATATATATATATATATATATATATATATATATATATATATATATAATTTGTAGATATTAGTTACAAACTCATACAAAAATATCACCCTTCTTGTGGAACGTAAATGGGAAGTTCCCACCTTTTCAAAAGGTGTGGTTGCCAACTCCGTTTGTTGTCGATATTGATCAACACCATTTGTCTACTCTAGTAGTATCTTCCATCCATCCTTAGTAATATAGGAAAACGCCCGTTGCCCATTAGGATCTTCTTTGCTTGCTAAACCCAATCTTTTTGTTAAAATTTCAACTAACATATTTTTTATATATTTGCAAGAAATAGACATGCATCCAGAGGCTAGCTAATGATATCTATAAATACACTCAATTATGTAGTCCCATACGTCTTTATATGGATCCTTATGTTGGATTTTGAGGTCTATAGAAGCATACAAACAACACAAGCTAGAAGATGATGCTTGGAGCACAACACATAATGAATGTATTACGAAGTGAACGTACAAATATAAGTGAATCGATAGGGTTATACCTGTATACACAATCTAAGAAAGAAAAACTCCTCAAGAGGGAAAATGTGCCTTGGCACTTGAATGCGTTTTCACACGTTAGTAAGAAAATATATCAACATCTAGACATAGTAAGGATTGACATATTGAGAGCTCTTTCTTGATTCTATGGGTGGTGGTGCATGGCCCTTCTTAGTTGGTGGAGTGATTTGTGTGGTTAATTCCATTAATGAACGAGACCTCAGCCTGCTAACTAGTTACACGAAGGATCTTGTTCGTGGCCAACTTCTTAGAGGGACGGAGCTGTTGAGTCGCTGCGGTACAGGTCGCTGTTGTTGTAGCAAATTCTCGTGGACAGTTTGAAGGTGGCACAGATGGCGGAGCTGACGGAGAGCTGTTGAGTCGCTGTGGTACAGGTAGATGGCGGAGCTGACGGAGAGCTGTCGGAGCTGTTGAGTCGCTGCGGTACAGGACGAAGGGACTGTCTGTCGCAACAGATTGGGCGTCTATCGCGGACGGAGGCGTCTATCGCGGACGCGTCTATCGCGGACGGAGGCGTCTATCGCGGGCGCCTCTATCGCGGGGACGGGGGCGTCTTTCGCGGTCAGTCTATCGAGGTCAAGTTGGGCGCGTCTATCGCGGTCAGCTTGGGCGCGTCTGTCGCCGGACGCGCGGGTATGTCTATCGCAGACTGAAGGCCTTCCGTCGTCTATCGCGAGACACGTGGCACGGGGCCTTCAAACCTTTGTGTGACGCGTGGAGGGCCTTCGCTTTAGTGCTAACTCTAGAGCACGTGTGTCCCACTAGAGGCGAAAGCTGTCAACTGTTGCTCCCCATGTTGCGCTTCAAATTCTGAGGCGAGTCCTTTGTTTTCCTGAATTCGAGTTACGAGTGCTGTTGACCATCAAATAGCGCGTGCGAATTTAATTAAAAGCGTTCGAAAAAGGCTTAAAAAGAAAAGAAAAAAAAAGAAGAAAGAGAAGAAGGAAGAAAAAAAAAAAAGAAAAGAAAAAAAAAAAGAAGAAGGAAGAAAAAAAAAAAGAAAGAGAGAAGAGAAAAAAAAATAATAATAATAAGAAAAAAAAAAGAAGAGAAGATAAAAGAGAATAGATTCAAAAAAGCATAGAGGAATCGTGCTTCCCTTTATTGTGGGATTTCTGGCCTCACTGTCGGCTTACTCTGGCAAGACGCTCGTGGGCAATGGGTTGAAGTCTTTCAATGCCAAAGTAAATTCAAGGTGCAAAGGTGGGTGCAAGTTCCTGGTGACCATGGATGTGGCCTCATCCTCTCTCGTCAAAAGTAATCGGGCCCCTCCTCCCGGGGAGACCGTTAACCTGGCCTCTTTGTTGGAGGGGGGTTCTTGTGCCGCCCAAGGGTCCCACGAGAGTGCTGAACCCCCCTTGGTCTCCCTCAATAGATCCGCAATTTTGTCAACTCAGGAGGAGCTCAAGAAAGTTTGCCTCGTCGGCCAAATGTTCGGCCCTAAGCCCCCGCTCGAAACCGTGCGTCAGTGGCTTCGCAACGAGTGGTTCCCCCGCGGGCTAGTTGTTTGTAAGTGTCAGTTCTTACCGGCAAGCCACTTGCTGCTAGTCTTTGAAAATGAAGATATGGCGTTTCGAGCCCTTAGTGTCGGAACTTGGCAACTCGGCCGGGCGACCCTGTGCCTATTCAGATGGTCCCCTGATTTTACTCCCGACAAATCGAAATCGCTTCGGTACCCCCTCTGGGTTGAGCTCCCTAACCTGCCTTACTTCTTGTACGACTTCGTATGGGACATCGTTTCTCCTATCGGCAAGCCGTTGGCCTCACGCGAGGACGTTGGTGGTCTCATTTATGAAGGAGCAAGACACTCGTTCAACGCCCGGTGGCACCCCCAAATCTGTGTCGAGGCTGACCTCAGTTTGCCAGTCCTATCGAAGATCAAACTGGACTTGGGCGAAGGGGAGGTATGGGAGCAAGACATCAGCTACAAAAACCTCCCCAACGCGTGCTTTCGCTGTGGCCTACAAGGCCACAGGATCAAAGATTGCCCTTTGAGACGAAAAAGCAAGCCAAATCAAGAAGCCCCCAAAAACGCTCCAGACAGCAATGGAGATTTGAATCACTCGACGAAAGTCGAGGATTTCAAGGGTCCCCGTAATCCAGAAGCGGATACAGACGGGTTCATCGAAGTCAGAAGAAGAAGGAAAAGAAGCCCCAGGGCAACCTCTGAGCGAAACAACAAGTCTGTTTCCCCCTCTAGCAACTTGTATTGCAATCTGGAAAAGGAAATCAACGAGTTGGACTACCCAGATGGGAATCAACTTGAGGAGGACACCGATGTCAAAGGCCTGGAAATCCCTGACAGTAAAGAAACCTTGCAGGAGGGTTACACAACAAGCAAAGAAGACGGCTTTACCACCAGCAACGAAGATAACATGGATAGTGAAAGCTCCATCATCGGATCGACTGTTCCGGAAACGGAGATGAAAACGGTGTCCTGTTCTTCCCAGCAGGAGGCATCCCGCAAAGGGAAGCAACCTATGGAGTTACCGTGGAAAAGCCCCCGCAAGAACCTATTGCTAACTCGGGATCCGATCCGAGCGAAAAAGAAAGATGAAGCCAAGAGAAGAAAGGACAAAGCTCCCTCCCGCAAAGAGGGATCAATACAAAAATGATTGTCATCTCGCTGAATGCTAGAGGGCTAACCGACCCCTCAAGAGCGACCATCATTGGTCAATGGCTTCACGACATTAGCCTAAACCCAGACTTTATATGTATTCAAGAGATTAAAATTGACGGAGAAGACCTCCAGAAACGGCTCAGACAGGTCTCCTCGGCCCATGTGTGGATCCCAACGAAGCACCAGCGGGGGTCTGGAGGAACGGTTATCGGTGTTAAACAAATCTGGTTTGAAAAGCTTGAGAACTCCATTGAAGATGTAAGTCACCGTTGGATTGCTGTTTCTTTTGGTGCTCCTCTTTGTGTTACGATGGTTTCTCTGTACGCCCCTAACGGGGATTTGGAGAGACTGAACACTTGGGCCTCCTTAGACTCGCTTCCCCACAACGTGCTTATTTGTGGAGACTTCAACATGGTGGAGGACCCTACGGACAGATGGATGGGCAAGGGCAGGGTCATCGACAGTCGGGAGAAAGAAACGTGGGACATGACCAAACTTCACTTGGATTTGGTTGAATTCAAAGACTCGAATGGCTTTTCTTGGTCGAATCTCCAAGCGGGCGAGGACCTGAGGAAAGCTAGACTCGACAGATGTTACATCTCTCAGAGTTTTACTCATCAGTGGGGCCACCCTACCATCACGCAACGCACTGACCTCACTATCTCTGATCACTACCCGATCGTTATCACTTTTCAACCTTCCAACAAGATCCGCAAGGCTCCGTGGTTCCATGCCAACGCAACCACCTTCTCTCTCCCCTCCGTCCATCAAGAAATTGCCGATGTGTGGAAGACGGCGTTCGCTTCTGGATTGGCCCCAGCCAAGTGCTGGAGAAGTGCGGTCGACAAGTCTCGTAAGATCATGATCAGAACTAAGAAGATGCTCGAGACAGTGCGGCGGGCTCGTAGGGAAGCTCTTTACCACAGACTCTGGCGGCTCGAGGAGGAAGTGAACAAAGGAAAACACCAAGCCCAGAAAGGTCTCCGAAAAATCAGAGCGGTGCTGAGATACGAGGAAGAAATACAAAGGAAAAACTTGCAAATTTTTTTCAAGGAGTGGTGGGCTGGCAAAGCCGACAAACCCACCAAAGAGATGTGCCGCATCCTTAAAAGGAAACACAACAGAGAATCGATCCCCCTACTACTAGATCCACATGGCAATGTATGCAATTCGGAAGAAGATAATTTTGGCATCATCGAAGGGCACTTCACGAGACTCCTGGGAACTTCGAACCCCCTCTCCCACCATAGAAGGGACTGTATGGCTACCATTTCTAGGGTTTCCCCCCGGAGGATTCCACCCAACCTCCACTCCCTGCTTCATGCCCCTATCGCTGAATCAGAAATCATTGAGGTCATTGATGCCCTCCCTCTCGGTAAAAGCCCGGGACCCGAAGGACTCACTAATGAGTTCTTTAAATCCTTCAAGCTGGTGGTTGCCACCCCTCTTCGGATGGTTTGGCAAGAAGCACTAAAGTTTGGTGCTCTTCCTACCTGTCTGAATAATGGAATTATCAAGCTGATTCACAAGAAGGGAGAAAAGAATAGAATCGAGAACTGGCGGCCTATTACGATGCTCCAAACAGGATACAAGATCATCGCCAAAGTCATTGCCAACAGAATCTCCTGCCACCTGAGATCTTGGCTTAGTGAGGACCAAAAAGGTTTCATCAAAGGCAGGTCTATTCTGGAAACCATTATGGATATTTGGGAAGGTATTCAATTTGCAAATGAGTCTAAGCAAGATGTGGTCTTCCTCAAGATTGACTTTGACAAAGCCTACGACAGGCTAGAATGGGACTATATTCTACAGTCGCTCCAAGATCTCGGATCTAGTCAGAAATTCACCAAGATGATCGCGACCCTTCTCGGAAATGCAACGACCCGAATTAACGTTAACGGCAAACTTTCGAAGGCGATCCATCTTAGAAGATCTATTAGACAAGGGTGCCCTCTGGCCCCCCTTCTTTTTGCCATCGCCACTGAGGGGCTGAGCAGACTTGTGGCTCATCATGTGGAGACTAGCAATATCAAAGGCCTCCGGCTGCCTCACGACCACAGTCAAATCATCGTGAGACTATTTGCCGATGATATGAACATGTTCGTTCACAATGATAATACCAGCCTGGAGACTTTCTGGAGGTGTCTTGCTACCTTCTGTGAAGCCTCTGGATCCAAAATCAACCACTCTAAGACCGCCTTTAAGGCTATTGTGGGACATCAACCTGGCCTTCTCATTGATCATGGCTGTCAAATCATTCCGCAGGGCCAAATCTTTCGACTTCTTGGAATCCCCTTGGGGTTTGGCGTCTCTATGGAGCAGAGATGGAACTGGGTGCTGGCCAAACTCGAAAACAAGCTTAACTATTGGAAAGGTATGCAAATCAATCTCGCTGGGCGTGCGATGGTTATCAACACGTTCCTCCTCTCTTCTACCATCTATTTCCTTTCTTGCTGGAGACCGAATGAGCAAGGCCTGTCCAAACTGAATAGTATTTGTAGAAACTTTCTTTGGACGGGCGATCATAACAGAAGGGGGGTGCCTAAAATCAAATGGGCCATCTGCACTAGCCCTAGAGATAGCGGGGGGCTTGGTATCCTGGACATTAGGTGTATGGCTAACAAACTGGCTGCCAAATGGATGATTAAGGCTTGGTGCAATAGGGAGGCCTCGTGGGCCAAGCTGATCTTCAGAAACAAGAATGAGTTGGCTCTCACGGGGTTCCCAAACTGGAAGAATCTTGACATCATGACCCTGCTTTTCTCCCCGATCCCCGTCTTCCCGAAAGGCTCCAATCTCGTGTGCTCCCTTTGGAAGGGCTGGAATAAAGTCAAAAGCTTCACAAGAATTAGTGAGGATTGGAAGTGGGCGGCCGGAATCAGACAAAACGACTCTATCTGGTTCCCGATACATGGCATCAGGAGTGTGGAGTCGTGGAACATTCAAAATGCCAAGAGGTTATGGAACAAAGGATTCAAAAAATGGAAACACCTCTGGAATCATGACACCCACAGCTGGATCAACTTCGAGGATATTGACCCTTGCATAAACATCTCCTACGAAGAATGGAACACTTTGCAAAGCCGATGCCTCGCATGGGATCGTCACAAGACTCGCCTTCTCATGGGACACGACACACCGAACTCACTTGGTCTCAAATGGCACAATGGAAATAGCCTACTCAAAATCCCGAACATCAAAGAAACGGCTGACCACCAGATCAGCCTCAACAAGAAGTGGTGCCTGTCTTGGACACGGCTTCGGTGGGACATGAAATTCATGGGTATCTGGCACCCCCTTATAGAGATTAAGAAGTCTGTCCTCTTATGGCAAATTCTTCATCGAGGAATTTGGACCAACCATAAGGCTAGCAAACTTTGTGGGATTCCTCCTTGGTGCAAACGCTGCCACCGGGCTATCGAAGATGTCCCACACATCTTCCTTACTTGCCCCAAATCCTACAGAATCTGGCAGACGGTTGGAATGAAAATCAGACTTCAAAAACAGCTTAGTTGGAAACAAGTCCTATTGGGAGAAGCGATCGGTTGCTCTGCGACACTCTGGAACGCCATCAGAGGGGAAGTCTTGTGGAAAATTTGGCGGGAGAGGTGCGCTCTCAACTTCGGCGATTCCCCCAGGGAGTGGTCGATCGAGAAATCACTATTCCTCCTTGGCAAAAGGATTGTTAACAGTAAGAAATCCCCCCCCCCTTCAGGCACCATCAAGTCCTCCTTTTGATCAACAACAAGCTCAAACCCAAGTGGGCCCCGCATGAGGGCGATGAGAGGGTGATTAACCTTCTCTGTAATGCAACCTAGGATTCATTCAAGCTTCCCCTGCTTTGTGGGATTTGGGGGGTCCCGTGGGCACTAGTCCCCTTCTATTGTACCTTTGTTTCTTAATTTAATTCAAGTCCGGGAGAGTAGGCTATTGCCGAACTTCCTTTATATTAAAAAAAAATATATCAACATATTCTCCCTAGGATTGATGCAGTAAACAAGGAGCTAGCACTCATGTACAAGGAAGTGCCAAGCTATGTGAGGAGAAATTAATCTACAAAAGGAATTCAAGCCAAAGTTTGTGAAAAGCTTCAAACGCAATCCTAAGTGGACTCTTTGCGAGAAGGTCTTCAACATCATCTTGTTTGAGCACATAAGATAAAGTGATCTCTCCAGCAAAGAACCTCTCCTTTACATAATGATAGTGTACCTCAATGTGCTTTGTGTTAGCATGAAACATAGGATTCCATGCAATCGCAAATGAGCTCTAGCTCTCACATTAGGGGAAAAAATGAACTCTGCATGGGCCTTGTAAGGATTCCTAATTTTTAGGGATTAAAATGCTTAATCTAGTGGTTTGAGGGAGCATACAAAACCACCACTGGTATTCTCAAATAAAATAGTATTTGATTGCTTCCATATTTGAATTACCAAATCGAAACATTTTGAGCCCTTGGATATTTGAATTCAATGGCTTAGATTTATTTGAAGGTTCTCTAGAGAGAGAAGCTAAAAAAATTCGTGGGAGTTTGTGGGATTTTGTCCTATTTGCGCAAGCTTTTTTGGGCGTTCTCTGCACAATCCTAGGCCGTTGGATGGCGCCAAATCTGAGGGACAAGCGGATTTGGGGCTGATCTTCATACGATGGGTGATTGGAGCCGTCCGATGTGCTGTTGATCTAAGGGGGGAGGAGAAAAGGTGCCCAAGATCATCATTGGCACCCATCTCAACCATTGGATCAAGGCCCTATCTAAGGGCTAGAAATGAAGGCGCTCAACCATCATGTGATTCATGGAGAGCCCTCCGATTCCAAGCCCATCCAAGGGCACATATTCATTCGCGCCCATTTTAAGGTTTGTTTGATCATAGCCACTCGTTTTGAAGGAGATCCAAGGGCCATAAAGCAAAGGTGCCTTGACTTTTTCCCTTTAACCTCTACCTTTGGATTTTTGAGTCAATCCAAGGGCTAAGAATCATTTTCAGGAATTCGAAAACCATTCAAATGGAAAATACTAGGAGTTTTAAGTGGTTTTTTGCTCTTTGACCACACAAAAACTAGGGAAGCCTATGCCTAGCCTATGTGTTTGAGGGACTAGACTGTGTCCACCACCCTCTTCTCATTGCTCCATCACTAATCACTCCTTAATCTAAAAGGCCCATTCAGGGTTCATTTTTTTCCCTAATGATTAAAGATGGATATGGGAGAAGAATGAACACCATCAAAATCACCAAAACATTCCTTTCAATGAGAGACACTCAATAGTTATTGTGAAATCTGCCATAACATTAGCCTCGAAGTTGTGAGTTACAACACTAGGATTCCTCTTCTGGAGTCAATATATGCATGAGCTATGAAGCACGAACAAAGACTTTTGGCTTGAGCTACTCCATACTCTATGGGGACAGTTGCGTTGTTTCCATGGTTATTCAAATGGCATGAATGAACAACAACTTGGCTTTCTTCAGCTCTGGAAGAAGGGTCCTTTCTTTACCTTTCAAAGTGATATTGTCTGATGGAGTCATATATTGCGTACATGTATTTTCTACCCTCTGCCCATCCCTTCCCCTAGGGGCTAGGTATATCATTCCATTGTTGGGTGGGTGTGTGGCGTGACATGTCCCTTGTATTTGATTTTTTTAGGGACGGGCAGATTTCTAGTCCTATGGCCATTTTTCTTGTTACGTAATGGTGTCTTTCGTCGAAGAAAAAAAGTTCAAATTGATGCATATTACATGCTTCTTCGATTGAAATCTATCATATCTTATACATCTTGTTAAGGAAAACCGAACGTTTGCATATATTTCTTTTTCTTGGCATTCTCTTGATGATAAGCATAAGCACTCTTTTCCCTATTTCGTCATAGTGCTAGCCCAATCAATGTTGATAATTGATAAGATGTAGGAATAACATGGTGAACTAATTATTAACGCAGTGAGAAAATTTATGCTTGCTTTTTGGCCCTAAGCCTTGGAAGGATTTCCTTCATCATAGAAATGGAATGTTTGGGCCTACACATGGTAAGCCATGGCAACCTAAGATAAGATGGATCTTTGTTGAGATGAGGCATACTAGGTTCTCAAGGTGGATTGAGGATCATTTTCATTAGGTAGTATATAATGAAGGCCTTGGTTCATTGTTATACTCACTCAAGAACTCAAGGAGTATGATCATCGAAGGCTTGAGCCACTCATGTGAAGAGCTAGCATTGGAGTTTGGAGGCGATGAAGACATGGAGGATTTGAAGGAAGGACATGGAGGTTCAAGTTTATGAAGAGAAAGCTCTACACACATGCTTATTGGACGGTTTTTGAAGATTAATATTTTGACAACATTATGATCTATGATGAACTGGTAACTAGTATCTTTCATAATTTTAATTAGAATTATATAGACACTTATTATAAATCAATTGCTTTCTCCCATATGATGGTGTGTCTTATGAGTGATCTGGTCAGTTTCCATTGATTTTTTATATTCTCTTTGAGTCTCCATTCCACTCTATCACCTGAGCTTGCTTGAAGCACCTTGTGTGTGTCGTTGGACTTGGTGGTTGAGCAGATCTACCAACCGTGCGCCATCTTCTGGACATCATCAACACCTTTTTGCTCACTCTTAGAATCGTATGATATTTGGTGAGCATACTCTGGTTGATTAGGAGATCTAAATAGCTTTGGTTTGTGGTGCTCAAAATCACAATCTTAGCTTGTGTAGTGCTTGTGTAGGCAATTTCATCTTTTTGTGTAGGAAATTTCAGCTTCTTGTGCCAAAGATATGGATATGTTTTGGTTCGCTAGTGCAAGCAGGTCAAAGTCTACTACAAGTTTAGTAGAACTTGAGATGGTAGTTATGTTCAAGTTTTTGAGATACAATGATTTTTCTACATCAGGTATTTTAGTCAATCGCCATGGCTAAAAGCAGTGATGTATTCTGTATGTTGGCTGTTGAGAAGATGTTGGCCATTGAGAATAAGCTGGACAGTATCAACTACCCATTATGGGCTTATAGAATGCATCATGTATTAGTTGCAAAAGGATTCTAGAACATTGTGGGCGGTGCTGAAAAATGTCCTATTGCATCTACAAACATAGTTGCTAAAGGTGATGTAGATGCCATTGAAGATGATGATATTCTTCATGTTCCTATTCATGGTGTGGTTTCTACTGCCCCTACTGTAGGGAAAATTTGAAGGGATGGTAGAGATGATCAAGCATATGCATTGATAGCATTGTCTATCAAACGTGCGATTATTCCTCACATTCTCTCTTGCAAAACAACTCATGTTGCTTGGGATACACTAACCACATTGTACCAGGTGAGGAATGAGGCTCCCGTTGCGTACCTCTAAAAATACTTGGAGAGTGAGCACATGGATGAAGGAGATTCCATGGATAGTTTTCTGATAAAGACCAAAGATTTGTAGGAATGGTTGATTTTTGCTAATGAACTCTTTCTTGAGACTTCACTTGTGTAGACTAATCTGAATGGTCTTCCCAATTCATACTAGAGTTTTGCTTCTAATCTTTGTTTGATGATGAAAGTCAATCCAAATGCCCTCATATTAGAGGATTTAGTCTCTCTTCCGTGGTAGGAAGACCATTCTAGGAAAAACGGGTCCATTATGCATGTTGTAGATCAAGCTTTCTTGCCTAGTCATAAGGGCAAATGTAAATGGATCTCTTGAAGTAGTAAAAAGAAATATGCTAATTCTCCACAATCAAACAGTGAAGAAAGAGATGAGAAGAAAACAGACATTCAAGAGTCATCCAATCAAGCACTTAGAAGATCTCAAAGGGAGAGTAAGAAACCCATTAGGTATTACTATGACACATCACTAGTCACCAAGCTTTCTATATACATGACTAAAGATTCTATGTCCGAGGAGCCTTCTTCATTTGAAGAAGGCAATAAGAAGAGGAATGGAGAGAAGCTATGCAGGAAACAATTAAAGAACTTCAAAAAATACTTGGGATTTGGTCCCCAAGAAACCAAGCATGAAGGTAATACGATCCAGCTGGACCTACAAAGTAAAGAAGAATTCAAATGCCTCAATAAATAGCTATAAAACAAGGCTAGTAGCAAAAGGTTTTTCTCAAACCCATGGAGTGGATTATGAGGAGATTTTCTCACTTGTGGCTAAGATGCCAACAATCAAACTTTTAGTAAGTATTGTTGCTTCAAAAAATTGGAACTTGTACCAGTTAGATGTTAAAAATATATTCCTTAATGGATGGATCTTTGAAGAGGTGTACATGGCTCAACAACAAGGCTATGAAGAAAAGGACAAACCAGATTTTGTAAGTAAATTGAGGAAGGTATTTCATGGTCTAAAGCAAGCTTAGAGCTTGGAACCATAGGCTTGTCACATTTTTGCAAGACCAATGTTTTATTGCTAGAAAGCAAATTTTGATTCCTTCATTAAGAAGACTAACTTGTGAAGTTATTTGTCTATCTCTTTATGTGGGTGACATTATCATTATAGGGAATGATCCTAATGGCATCATGCAAATCAAAACTTAGTTGATGGAAGAGTTTAAAATTAGTGACCTTGGTTTGTTAACATGCTTTCTTGGATTAGAACTTGTATGTGCACATTGTGGTGTCTTTATTACACAGAGGAAGTACATTCATGATATGTTTGTTAAGTTCAAGATGGAGAATGCAAAAATTGCAAGTACACCCATGGAGCTCAATCACAAACTTACTTCTCATGAGGGACAACTACTTGAAGACATTATAGGTTATCAAAGGCTTGTTGGGATTCTCAATTTTGCAACCCTAAAAGGAGTGGACATATGGTATGGAGTAAGCACACTAAGTCAATTTATGCATACAGCAAGAAAACCTCACATGGAAGCTACCAAGAGAATCTTAAAATATCTAACGGGTACCATAAATGAAGGGCTATTTTATCCACTCACATCTGATTTGGACATCAAGCTATATTCTCATGCAAATTGGGCTTGTTGAAAGGATGATAGGAGGAGCACTTCTCGCTACTTATCTTTTGTCGGTTCAAAGCTAATTTTATGGCCATCAAAGAAACAACCAACTGATGTATTGTCGTCAATTGAAGTAGAATATAGAGGTTGCTTTATATAGATTTGGGATTACATTCTTACACTCTAGTCATCTTTGGAGATAACAATAGCTCACTTCATTTGGTCTCTAATCCTCTGTATCATGCAAGCAGTAAGAACATTGAATTGCACTATCATTATGTGAGAGAGAAGCTACTTAGCAAGGACATACAATTGTCCTATGTTTCAACAAAGTTACAATGTACAGATATGCTAACCAAAGCTTTGGATGGAACTAAGATGAATAGGTTCACGATGATGATTGGATTGTAGGAAATCAAGGATAAATAAACACCAAGCATGTAAGGCTTAAGGGGGCGTTGTTGGTGCAAATGAGTCTAAGCCTACATACTTGAACAAATTAGTATTCACCTCATATAATTATTTGAAGTCACATATGACTACTCCCTTGTAGAAAACATTTACTTTTATCCTTGTAAAAGTGAACATGTTAACTGTAATATTGTGATGTGGATTTAAAAGGAATCAAATAAAAAATCACTTGGTAGGTGATTGATAAGAAATCAAGTCCAAAAGATTAGGATTCACTTTATGGTAATAGCTTGAATTTGAATTCAAAAATTGGCTCCAACTCCAAGCTATAAAAACTGATCAAAATCATGCATGCGATATAGCTCGATTTGGAGATCATTTGAGAGAGATCTATAGTGCTTAGAGAGCTCATTCTATAGATCCATCACTACCCTCACATTGTGCTATTATATATTGCCAGTGTCTTTGTAATTCTATGTGATTTAATACATATATATTGATCACATCTTACCTCTCTTCTTTGTGAAGTTCATCTCAGAACATTGATCTTCTCAGACTTGTTCCTCAATGCATACATGATCATTTCATGTGATTTAAAGTATTTTGGATTCACCATACTGTCTATTTTATTATTACAAAGTTCCATTGTCATTGTGTTAATCAACCTCGCAATATATTCAAAACTCTTGTCCCTGGTCTGCATACTATAGAAGCCCGAAAATGTAAGAATTATCACTTAGATTGCTAAGCTTTATTCTCAGAGTAAACTTGATCATTTCAAGTGAAATAGCATGTGATTGAAGCTATCTAAGTCATCTAGATAATCCCAAAAGGAATTTCATCAGTTTCTAGCATGCTAAGAGTACTCAACATTCTACTGAGCATGTGTATAGACCAAAATAACAAATTTTAGCTCATAGTTGAATATTCCACTCATCTCTTTTGATCCATTGATTAGAGGATCATACTTCAATGCACTTAGGTGATTATTAGTGATTCTTGTAAAGATCAAGGGATCTAATTTACACCCTTTAATGTGTTCTTGGTTGGTCTGAAGCAGGGATTTGCAGCACCACGTCATTTCTAGGATCTATCTACCATCTTCTCCAATAGTAGTGGTGTGGAACCAGGCTAATGAGGCTAATAAGGGGGATGGGATGGAGCAAACAGATTCACTAGAGGAGAAAAAGTGGGATAAGGAGGGGAAGGGTGCTCATTAGTGAGACTAAGATGCTAGGTCTAATCAGTGATAGGGTCAAAGCAAACCAGAGGAGATAGAGAGTGATATGGTGAATGCGGAGAGCAAGGTGAAACCATAGTATCCATAGGGAGTGGGCAAGGAGGCCACATAGTAGTTTTTTTCTATATTAAGAGTAGGCAAGGAACCCTGAATAGCATGATCCTTTAGTGGAGAAGGGTTCTCTATGGATCTTTGCAAGGAGGGGTCAATACATGTAGAACAAGTGTGACAATCATCCATCAACTAGAAGTGTTGTATAGCACAACTAGTTAATCATATAATGCAAATGTTGAGGTGTGCAAGCCAATATAGATGCAAGACATGCCATCAAATCTATCCCAAAAACTAGAGGACCTCTTTTGGTGATTTCATTTGTGGAGCACTGATAATGGCCTAAACCTTATCAAGATTAGCTTGATTATTGTGTCAGGGAATCATGTAATAGAGAAACATTTCATAGAAGATGAAGAAAACTAGCTTATGTAAGTTTAGGCACAAACAACATTCATGAATTTTGAGGTAAGAAAGTCAAAGATGGTGCACTTGCTCTATTTTACACACCAAAAATAGAAACTCAAGCATCAAATAAAAATCTCATAAAACTATTAAGATAAAGGGGAAAAATGACCTACATACATTGTTAAAAGGTAGAAGCTACATTAAATAGTCGAGACATCATGATATTGCATGCATATACTCCACAATTGGTAATGAAGGAGATCTTGGGACTGTCTTGTTTGATCATCTTGACTTGGTTACATCAGGTATAGCCATCCAAAGGGGAGTAGATTTCTTGCCGAATGACTTCATCAAGCATACTATCGAGAAATGGCAAAGGGAACCAATCACAGATTGTTGCAATATTTACTTTCCTACAATCAACACAAATGTATAACACTTTGTTTCTATTGGGTACTATCATAATTGGAGATATCCATTCAGCATGCTTAGTGGGAACTATAAAACTAGAACGTAATAAATTATAAGGAGATTCCTTAACTATTTGGTCTAATTAGGACTCATAAAAAAGTTAGGATGCTTAGCTAAATAGACATTAGGTTTTAAAAAACTATAATGTTGATAGATCATTGGGTTTAAACCCTTCATATCCTTGTAATCCTATACATAAACATCAGTGAACACATTCAGAAAGGCTAGTAGTCCCTATCAGAATTGGTCGTGTAAGATTAACTCACTTTTTTCTCTTGGGGTTAGAGGAATCACTAATATTGCAATTCAAAAGTTGGTCTTCCACAACATAACATTGAGGTTGCAATTGAAATCGATCCCCAAGAACATCTTGGACGAAAGTACTGGTGAAACAACATTGAATTACTTAGTGTGGAGTGGGAAAATGTCATCCTCATTTACACTATGAAAAACTATGCAAGCAGATGGTGAATACTTATCTAGAACGTGTTGCAAGTCAATAGTTCTTAAGGACAATAAGTCTTGTTCTGCAGCTAAAAAGGCATTTTCTTCATCAGTTCAATATTTCTCCAACATATTCATTGGATTAACCACCTAGGGCGAGCATGAACATGACATGTTATCAAATCATCAAGTGGAACTATAAATTTTTTATTACCAAATTTAAAAATAAACTCTTGTGAGGACCAATCTTGCAATAGTTAATCTTGTTTTAACCACGGTCCACCTAAGTGTAGGTTATATTCTAAGCTATATTCTAGTAAGGTTAGGATAGGAAAGGTCATAAGAAAAACGACTCCTTGCAATGTAATGGGAATGATCCAAATCAACCCCATAAGATACATCCATGATTGATCTTCCATTCAAACAAAGAAACTTAATTGGTTTAATAGTGTTACAACCTAGCTTCTTACATAAATACAAAGTCTCTATGTTGTCCCCTTGGTCACCATCAATTACTACTTTAGAAAAAGGATCGTTTTTATATCACACTTTAATAAATAGAACAACATGATGGATTTTCAAGTCGGGTTTCATATGAATTTGGGAGCTTGATACCCTCTAACCTAGTCCTTAGTAGACAAAAAGGAACTCATGTCCGTGACAAAGAAAAGGAGTAAATATGGAGGCAAAGGACAATATTTTCTAACCGATCTTGGGATGTTAACTCTCCCCTTTTCCCCTACTACGAGAACTTGGCTATGGGCCAAGTAGTAAAAGAAAGAAGGAGCCTTTATTTAGCCTAGAGAAGAGCCCATACAAGGCATAGTGCTCTTAAGAAAAGCCCAATCAACTCAATCATAGACTTTCTCAAGTCTAATAGAAGATTTGCAAGTGGCTTGTCATGAATCTAGACAAGGGAGAAAACCTCCCAAAAACAAAGAGATGTGTTTAAGAATATTATGACCCGTAACAAACTACATCTACATCGAGTGAATCAATACCTCAAGCAGTAGTGGCTGCCATTTCAAAATCAAGGCCTTCGCAAGAATTTTGTAGGTTGCCTTGAGAATCTTAATCGGATTCCATTGCCTGATATCATCCAAGTTCGCCAAGTCCTTAGTTATGAGAAAAATGAGACCCTCAAAGAGAGACTTAGGAAATGATCCCTCCCCCATGACCGCTTTGGAGGCAAGTCTGATCCCAACACCTTAGATTCTTAGTAGAGAACAAAAAGGGGTAGAAATAGTCCATCGTCTCCACGCAACTATCTCTCGTTGGACAATGCAAATCATCAAGAATATCTTTCTCTTAGAATCGGGCAACGAGCATAGGCTACATTTCATCAGTCATAGATCAAAGCTCCTTCTACATCAGAGGTTTACTAATACGATATCATCCAAATAAATACTCGATTCTAATAAACGACGAAGAACTTGTATGATCCAAATAATTTTAATCTTAAAGCTATTGGAAACAAGGCAGATTGGCATAGAACATGCTAGAAAATAGATGAGGAAAGAACGATCTCAGCTCAGATACTCATTATGGCCTTGGTGCATGAAGTTTTAAGAGACGAAAAGGAGCCATACTTTGTTACTTTTGAGAAGATACAAAAGATCAAAAGAATGTCACTCTCTCCAATGGCTAGAATGCATATGCGATAGACGGATTGGTTCCACTTTCTCGCTTCGTTAATTTATATGTGTTCTTTGCTTTGCTTTGAAGCAACTGAATTCCGTTTGTATTTACACGGTTTTGATATCTCTTTTAGTCAATGTAAGCTACATCTATATGATGTGAAGTTTTAACAAAAATCCCTCTTCATCTTCTCTTACAAGGAATTATTGTTATAATAGTTCATATGTGGCATCAGATTTATAAAAATTGTTATACTTACGAATAAGGAAGCGAGCCACTTTTTTCACGGTACTATAGTTATAATAGTTCTTATATGGCATCAGAGTTGCAATAATTATAAGGAAGCGAGCCACTTTTTTTCGTATATCGCTACTTTGTTCATTCATAGATAAAATTTTCGGTGACTAATTATTAAGCCCTTAAGATTAGGATGCTTACCACACGTTCCTTCTCTATACTAGTCCATTTACTTTCATTTGAAACTACTAGGAAATATTTTCTTGTCTTCTTAAGTTGTCTCAAGTTTCACCTTGAGAGTTTTTCGTATTCTATCAGAAACGTTTTTTTATAGTGCACGTGAGTCTTTTCACATTTCTACGAAGAAGCAAAGTTCAGTTTTGTCCCTTGATTGTTGGAGTTTGAGGTTTGCGGAAGGACAAGAACAACACAAGGAACAAGAAGAAGCTTCGAGCACAACATACAATACAGAATGTATTACCAAGTGAATGTATAGAGATAATTAACCCATTAGGGTTATAGGTGTATATAGAAAGTGGGCAAAAGAACATTTAAAAGAGGTAAAAATGTGCCTTGATGGTCGAAGCTATTTTCACACACATTACTATAAAAATATAACAAGAAATCCCCCTTGGCGTGAACGGTGAACAAGGAGATGGCACTCATGTATAAGAAAGTGCAAAGCTATGTGGATAGAGATCAATCCTCCAAAAGAAGTAAGCCCAAGGCTTTGCCGAACGCTTCAAACATCTCTTGACACAACGATTTTGTGAAATGATTTCCAATGTTATCCTATGTGGGCACATATGCCAAACTGATTTTCCAACATAGAATGTCTCCCTAACATAATGATAATGCACCTCAATGTGTTTTGTGCAAGCATGAAACACAGGGTTCCTCATAATTTCCAATGCATTATGGTTGTGAGTGAAGTTGCGGAAGGTTGACCAACACCAAAATCAACTAAAAGCCACTTAAGCCACACACACTCAATAGTTGTTGTGAAAGCTACCCTATACTCAGCCTCACATCTAGAAGTGGCCACAATAGTCTACTTCTTGCTCAACCAAGATATGCATGAGATACCAAGCATGAAACAAGAATCACTAGTGGACACATGTGTCATAACAACAAGCCCAATATGATTCAATGAAGCATGTAGATCTGATCCTACTGATCCCCTCTTGGTGTAAAACAACCCAAGCAGCCAGTTCCACTCAAGTAGCAAAAGATGCGTTTAACTTCATGCCAATGCTTGACACATGGGCAATACATAAACTTGCTTGTCTGAGAGACAACAAATTAGATATCAAGCCACATTATGCATAAGTAAATCAAGTATCCAACAATTTGTTGATAGAGAGTAGCATCAAATGTATCTCTAGCATCATATAGATTGAATCCTAAACCTTTTTGCATAGAAGTGGCAATAGGTTTGCAATCTTCAAGGCCATAACACTAGTATAATGTGTCAATATATTTTGTTTAACACAAATTTGTTCCCCCATCAGCTTGCATAAATTCAATGTAAAAATAATGATGCAAATTCCCAAAATATGACATCTCAAAAGAGGGAGGCAAATTATCATTAAATTGAGTAGTACACTTTTCATTAGAAACAATGAGCAGCATGTCCTCAACATATAAAAAAAGGGTTGAGAAGTAAATCATCTACATGCTTAACATATAAGGTGCTCTAAGTTGGATTGTTCTCAAATCCATGTGCAATCAAGTACGCATGTATCTCTTCATGCCAAGCATGTAGTGCTTGATTCAAAATATATAACACTTTTTTCATATTGTACACTTTGTTTTCATGCCCTTTTTGTACAAAACCATGGGGCTGAAGTACATATACTTCTTCATGTAAGTCTCTGCAACCTTAGATGGATTTCCCTTCCTGGCTACTTGTCGTTGTTATCCATTACTCTCCACTAGCACGTATGTTAAATGCAAATACATGGATGGGTTTTCCATCAAAAGCCACAAACATGAATACACATGTCACTGTATTGTTGTGATGGCCGATGAATGTTTGACTATTATGCCCTATAAAAGTACGCAGAATCATAACAAGAGAGAGCACATCCTAGGGTGTTAAGCGAGATGTCAAACACCAAATGGAATTGAAGCTCTTCCCAAAGACAAGTTCATCTACTTCAGAGAAGCTTTAGGAGTTAGAAAGCTTTCGTTTTATTTAGATTTCATTTCATGTTATTTCATTTTGTATGGACATATGTATTTATTTCATTTTGTACTCAAGATCATTCTGAGCTTGAGGGGGAGATTTGATGATGTGGAAATGTTTTTACATAAACATTGCCACATCATCAAATCTCCCCCTTGAGCTTAGAATGAGCTTAAATACAAAATGAAATAAATACATCTGTCCATACAAAATGAAATAACATGAAATGAAATCTAAATACAAGTAAACTTTTCTAACCTCTAAAGCTTCCCTGAAGTAGATGAACTTGTCTTTGGGAAGAGCTATGGTAAAGATATCCACCACTTGTTCTCCAATGCTGATGTGAATCAGCTCCACTTCTCCTTCAATGACCTTCTCAAGAACTAAGTGATAATGAACTTTGATGTGCTTTGATCTTGCATGATAAAGTGGATTCTTTGATTACACAATGTTGCTCAGATTCTCACAATAGATGATCACCTTTCTGTCGATGTAGACTCCATGTCTTCAAGTAGGTACTTAATCCATCTTGCTTCACAAATGACAGCATATAATTGCATTGTATTATCCAAATTCCCTCTTGCATTGAAATTACTTCAATTTCCAAAAAGTATTTCAACTCTCCCAAATCCGACATCACAAATTCAAAATTCAAATCCCTTTTCAAATCATCAGTCCTCTTCTCACCATTGCCAGTAATGATCAAGTCACCGACATGAATCACCAATAGAATCGTTTCACTTCCTTCATTCCATACAAATAGTGAATAATCAGCCTTCGATTGCATAAATTTCATAACCAATAACTTTGTAGTGAATCGTTCACATCATGATCTTGGATCTTGTTTCAAACCATAAAGTGCTTTCTTTAACTTGCATACATAGTCAACATACTTTGGATGCACATAACCTTCTGGTTGCTGCATATAGAATTCTTGATGCAATTTTCCATTCACGAGTGCATTCTTAACATCCCTTTGATACAATTTCCAATTGTTCATAGCAGCCCATCCAATCACACTTCTCACCATTGTCATTTTCAATATTGGACTAAATGTTTCATCATAATCCAATCCATGTCCTTGTGCATATCCTTGTGCAACTAAATGCGCTTTAAATCTCTCCACTGAACCATCACTTTTGCACTTCACTTTGTACACCCATTTGCATCCAATAGCTTTCTTATTCATTGGCAATTTCACTAATTCCCATGTATCATTTTTCTTTAATGCATTCATCTCATCATCCGCTCCTTTGCACCAATCTGCATCTCGTGAGGCATCATGAAAATTCTTTGGTTCGTCATGCTTGATTCTCTCTCTCAAGTATGCATAATGAAGCTTCATAGACTTATTGTATAGATTCAGTCCATCCACAAGATTCCTTACTGTCGTATATCATCTCACAGGTGTTTCTTCATCTGATCTTGAATGTGTATCTTTCCTTTCATGTGGAGGAACATATTTATTTTTCTTATTTTTCAACATGCTAGGTGTAACTATCTCATCATGAATATCCAAATCAGACATGTACTCTCTCATCTTCTCTTTTCCTTTCTACTTTCTCCTTGCATAGTCTTTTGTGTTTTCAGTCCATGATATTTTAGGCGTAGAAAAATCTATATGAACCATAGTCGTGGCTTTCTTCATGGTCAAAATGTATATGACTTGTTCCTAGCTCATCATGAACATTATGCATAGAATCATCCATATCATTCTCTATCACAACCATGTCTTTGGGTATGTACCATGATGCATTCTCATCTAATAAAACACCTCTGTTCCCTATACATTCTTTTGTAATAGGATTATATCATTTATATCCTTTCTTCGCTTCTAAGTAATTAACAAGTATGAGCTTTTACACTTCTACCTCAAACTTATGTCTCAACTCACTAGGCACAAGTGCATAACAAATACTTCCAAAAACTCGTAAATAGCTCACATTGGCTTATGCTTCTATTATGATGTGTACAACCATATGAAAAGCTTCTATCCAAAATATATAGAGCATGCTCTTTTCATTTAAGATGGCTCTAGCAACTTCTTCAATCACATGATTTTTGCGTTCTACAAATGCATTTTGTTGTGGTGTATATCTACAAGACGATTTCCTTCTAATTCCATGATCACTAAGGTATTGATCAAATTCCTTAGAGATATATTCTCCCTCTGAATCTGATCGTAGGCATTTTGTGTCCATGCCTAATTTCTTTTCAACCATGTTTTTGAATTTCACAAAGCACTTGAAAACTTCACTTCATGCTGTAGAAAATATATCCAAGTATATCAATTATAATCGTCAATGAATATCAAAAAGTACAATGAGCCACCAACTGATTTTGTTCTAGCAGGTCCAACCATGTCACTATGGATCAGCTCTAGAGGCCTCTTTCTATGCATTTCTCTTCTTGGAAACTTCATACATTGATGTTTTCGAAACATGCATGCTCCATATAGCCTTTCAAAATTTAAATGACCAAATCTTAGTAGTCCACGTACTAACGTTTTCTTCTCCATAGACTTCAATTTCCTCGAATTGATATGACCAACTCTTTTATGTCATAGCTCAACTATATTTGAGTGCTCACTATTCTTGGCATACATATTTTAATAAAGAGGTGTGCCCATATCAAACATGAACAATCTTCCCATCTTTTTTCCATGATCAAGAAATTTTCCTCTTTCGCCATACTTGAAATCATGTGTGAAACAAACATGTTTATTGAAAATTACTTGCATGTCTTGATCCGCAAGCTGACCAACCAAAACTAAGTTCTTTGTAATACTAGGCACATCTAAAACATCACTTAATGTGTTCCTAACACCATTCTTTCGTACTAGCGGTACATTTCCAACATAATTAATCAAGTGTAAGGTCTCATCACCAGTTGCCACATATTCTTTCGACTTCAAATGCTCTTTTGAATCAAACCAATCTCCTATGTGTGTCATGTGATTTGTGCAACCCAAGTCAATGTACCAATTCATATCATTTCTAAGTTTAGACATACTATTCAACACATGCTCCATTGAAAACATATTATCTCTACCATAGTCTCTATATGAGCTTTCAACAGAGAAGTTTCCATGTGATGCATAATGGCCTCTACCTCTTCCTCTTTGGCAATTCTGCTTATGATAACAATCTTTCTCAAAATGGCCATACTTGCTGCAATGGTAACAATTTCTAGGTGTCTGTGATCTTCTTCTAGCTCTCAAGTTTGATCTTTCTCTACATGTCAGCATGACCATTGTGTTTACATTTCTAGAATTTAAACGTTCACCATTAGAACTTCTTTCTCTATGCTGAAAGAGTGCATGCTCTCTTGAATTTCTACTTCCCGATGCATTCAAACCAAGATTTACTTCTTCTATCATACAAAGGGCCAGTAGCTCATCAAAATCAGGCATGGTGCCCCTTACTAAGATAGAAGTGTCTAAACTCTTGTATTGTGGTCCTAGACCCTTCAGCATAACTGACAACATGTCATCATCTTTAACATTGCAGTTTATGGAAGCTAAATTATCACTTATCTTCCCAATTTAAGCCAAATAATTGGTGATGGATCTATTTACTCGCCATACACTATGCAACTTTTGCTTTAAGTGATTTTTTCTAGCTCTCATCGATGTACCATATATCTTATTAATTATGTTCCAAGCTTCCTTCGGTGTGCTAGCCTTCATAATATGTGGGATGAGGCTCTTAGAAATACATATTGAAATCCAATGAAGAACATTTCTAGATTTTTCTATCCATGCTCTATATTCCTTTTTCTCTTCTACATTCGGGTTATCTAGCAACTAAGGACATTCATCCTCTCCATTAATTAATCCCCATAGACCTTTTCCCATCAAGAAATTCTCCATCCTATATGACCATATATGGTAATTATCTTTGTTCAGCTTATCACCAACTATTTGCACAATGTTATCACCCATCATTGCAGTTTATGCACTTCTCTATGCTATGGTAATCTTATGGCAAGGCCTAAAAAAAAATTGGCAACATTTCAATTGTATTTCTATATATATGCACCAAAAAACTGAATGTTCACAAGTAATCTCAATGGTTTTCTTCTTGTTCTAAGCTGTATTGTGGTCCTAGACCCTTCAGCATAACTGACAACATGTCATCATCTTTAACATTGCAGTTTATGGAAGCTAAATTATCACTTATCTTCCCAATTTAAGCCACATAATTGGTGATGGATCTATTTACTCGCCATACACTATGCAACTTTTGCTTTAAGTGATTTTTTCTAGCTCTCATCGATGTACCATATATCTTATTAATTATGTTCCAAGCTTCCTTCGGTGTGCTAGCCTTCATAATATGTGGGATGAGGCTCTTAGAAATACATATTGAAATCCAATGAAGAACATTTCTAGATTTTTCTATCCATGCTCTATATTCCTTTTTCTCTTCTACATTCGGGTTATCTAGCAACTAAGGACATTCATCCTCTCCATTAATTAATCCCCATAGACCTTTTCCCATCAAGAAATTCTCCATCCTATATGACCATATATGGTAATTATCTTTGTTCAGCTTATCACCAACTATTTGCACAATGTTATCACCCATCATTGCAGTTTATGCACTTCTCTATGCTATGGTAATCTTATGGCAAGGCCTAAAAAAAAATTGGCAACATTTCAATTGTATTTCTATATATATGCACCAAAAAACTGAATGTTCACAAGTAATCTCAATGGTTTTCTTCTTGTTCTAAGCACTCCTCTATCTCTATGGACTTATGTGCTCATTTATGACCTCTCCGAAAAAAAATTTGGAAGATTCTCCTGTGTTGAGAGTGTATATGAGCCAAATCAACTATAGTGAATCCACTCCGAAACTCAAACTGTTGGTAAAAGCATCAATAATAGCACGTACATAAGAAAACATTCTAAGATACGAGGCCACAAAATCTTACATTCATCCCATGATTGATACATGAGGTCTTTGGATTGTCTTCTCTTTGGTCTTCCACCCATCTAACCAAGGTACCTCTGTGAGATGAGAATACCCCAGTTAAAAACCTCACCATGTCCCTTAGTTTGTGTTTAAATTCAAGGTTTTGAGGGGGGTAATATAACCTCACAGGCTTCATGAGTTGTCTACATAAGGACCTGCAAAATGCACACATTCGTCTCACAACATGTGAGCATTGTTCAAGGACGCACAAGAGTATACATACCTTGCCTGCCACATGCAATCAAAATGAAAAATTGAAATCACATATGTACCTGAGATAAATATATAGGTTCACTTAAAGGATCTACTTTCAATATATTTCCTGAAAAAAAGTTCCTATTCAATCAACGCCATCATATTAATCAGCGTTTTTAGCTTTCTTCGCTTCTGATGCTTAACCTTTTTGATGAACAGACAAGTAATACTTCAGATCTTGTTTCAACCTCAGTTTTACTTCAAGGCTATTGTACCTGCAATATATCCAAGAGGTGACGTTCAGCTTGTAAATGAGCTTTTGAGAATGAATCAGTTCTTTGTCTCCCGACTAATGATCCACGTAGAGATTGAACAACTAGCTATGCATGGTAGTGAGCTGCTGGTGTGACTATTGGTAGCGATCTATGATGAGGATCTGAACAAGAGCATGAATCTTCTTGCTCATAATGGTCCAAAAGTAGGCATTAACTTCGCCTAGGTAGAGAGTTTAGGTCAATCTTTTTGTACCAATACTCTGATACCACCTTGTTGGTCGAGCGTTCCTTAGAGGTTCCTAATGAGGGAGACAGAGTGAGAGACTTTTTGGATGTGTTAGCTTTGCCCAGGTAGAGAGTTCAGGTCATTCTGTTTGTACCAATGCTCTGATACCACTTTGTTGATCGAGCACAGCTATGGCGCTATATCTACATAGAGGTTCGTTGAGGGAGACAGAGAGAGAGACTTTTTTGATAATCCGTTCGGTGTGGCGGTGAGCACGCGATACTTTCCACTAGCTTTGATGTTTTCACATAAACATTGGCACGTCGTCATGCAAATCCTTCATTCTGATCTTAGCTTCAACTGTTCAAGTTATCCATAGATTAATGTATTGTCTGTTCATATTTTCGTATTCTTCTATTGCAGATTAATGGACGATTGTTTGGAGCATCTTTGTTACGGTACAACTGTACACTATATTATGTATCGCATCTCGCAAACACTCACTAACATTTTCCAGAATTCAGTTATAAAGGTAACAGCACTGTATGGATCTTCTGCTGCAACCGCTGAGCCACGAAGAAGTAGATCTTCTGTTTATCTTCCCTCATACACATCATCTCTCTCTCTCTCTCTCTCTCTCTCTCTCTCTCTAGTTTCTTGATTCAGCGTCTTCGGTGGGTTCTCTCTTTGGGGGCCTTATGTTCTTGAGTTTGTGCTCTACATGGCTATTCCCTCGCTTGTGGTCCGTAGTATTTGCTCTTTGGTTAAGGGAGTTGGTAGAAGTATTTCTTTCCATCTCATTGGGATTAAACCTCTTGTCATCTCTTCGAAAGGGAGATGTAGCAAAAAGAAATTAGATCCTCACTCACTATTGAATTCTGTCAAGTAGTGCCTTTGAAAGGAGTGGTTTCCTCATGGTCGCATTGTCCGCAACGGCCTATTCTTGCCAACAAATCATCTTTCCGTCCATTCGAGTCGCGATGTGGTGGATCTTTCACACTACTATATGTCTATTTAAGTGGGTCCCGAGCTTAATCGCCATAATATCTAAAGCTTTCAGATATTCTTTGTGGATTGAGGTCCGTAGCCTCCACCTTTTTACTGGAGATATTTATTCTGGAGATATTATCACCACGATTAGGTGGTCACTATTACTTCCATGTCTTGATCCACAAGCTGACCAATTAAGTTCTTTTTAATGCTAGGCACATATAAAACATCACTTAGTGTGTTCCTAACAGCATTCTTTTGTACTAGTACATTTCCAACATCGTTAATCAAGTGTAAGCTGTCATCACAAGTTGCCACATATTCTTTAGACTTCAAAGGCTCTTTTGAATCAAACCAATCTCCTATGCTTGTCATGTGATTTATGCAACCCAATTCTATGTACCAATTCATATCATTTCCAGGTTTAGGCATACTATTCAACACATGCTCCATTGCAAACATGATATGTCTACCATAGTCTCTATATGAAATTTCAACAGAGAAGTTTCCATGTGATGCATAATGGCTTCTACCTCTTCCTCTTTGACTATTCTGCTTATGATAACAATCTTTCTCAAAATGGCCATACTTGCCGCAATGTTAACAATTTCAAGGTGCTTGTGATATTCTTCTACCTTTCGAGTTTGATCTTCCTCTACCTCTTGGCATATCCATTGTGTTTACAATTCTAGAATTTGAACGTCCCCCACTAGAACCTCTTCCTCTACGCTCAAAGAATGCATGGTCTCTTGAATTTCTACTTCCCGATGCATTCAAACCAAGATTTACTTCTTCTATCATACAAAGGGCCACTAGCTCATCAAAATCAGGCATGGTGCCCATTAGTGAGATAGAAGTGTCTAAACTCTTATATTGTGGTCCTAGACCATTCAACATAACTAACACCATGTCATCATCTTCAACCTTGCAGTTTATGGAAGCTAAACTATTAGCTTTCTTCCTAATGTCAGCCACATAAACGTTTCTGGATCTATCTCCTCGCCATACGCTATGCAGCTTTTGCTTTAAGTGAATTTTTCTAGCTTTCGTCGATGTACCATATATCTTATGAATTATGTCCTAAGCTTCCTTCGGTGTGCTAACCTTCATAATATGTGGGATGAGGCTCTCAAAAATACAAATCAAAATCCAATGAAGAACATTTGTAGATTTTTCTATCCATGTTTTATATTCCTTTTTCTCTTCTACATTCGAGTTATCTGGCAACTTAGGACACTCATCCTCTCCATTCATTAATCGCCATAGACCTTTTCCCATCAAGAAATTCTCCATCCTACATGACCATATGTGGTAATTGTCTTTGTTCAGCTTATCACCAACTATTTGAACAATGTTATCATCCATCATTGCAATTTAATCACTTCTCTATGCTATGGAGATCTTATGGCAAGGCCTAGAAAAAAAATTGGCAACATTTCGATTGTATTTCTATATATATGCACCAAAAACTGAATGCTCACAAGTAATCTCAATGGGTTTCTTCTTGTTCTAAGCACTACTCTATGCCTATGCACTTATGTGCTCATTTATGACCTCTCCGAAATGCATTTTAGCAGAGTCTCCTTTGTCGAGAGTGTATATGAGGCAAATCAACTATAGTGAATCCACTCCAAAACCCAAGCTCTTGGTAAAATCATCAATAACAATACGTAATGTAAGCAAATATTTTATGATACGAATGCCACAAAATCATACATTCATGCCGTGATCGATACACGAGGTCTTTGGGATTGTCTTCTCTTTGGTCTTCCACCCATATCACCAAGATATCTCCATGAGATGAGAATACCGCAACTAAAAACCTCACCACGTCCCTTAGTTTGTGTTTAAACTCAACGTTTTCAGTAGGGTAATATAACCTCACAAGCTTCGTGAGTTGTCCACATTAGGAGCCACAAAATGCATACATTCGTCTCACAGCGTGCGAGTATTGTTCAAGGACCCACAAGAGTATACATACGTTGTTCATCACATGCAAGCAAAATGAAAAATTGAAATCACATATGTGCCTGAGATAAATATATAGGTTCTCTTAAAGGATCTCCTTTCAATATATTTCTTGAAAAAAAATTCCTCTCAATCAAAACCATCATATTAATAAGATTTTATAGCTTCCTTCGCTTTTGATGCTTCACTTTTTGACAAATAGACAAGTTATACTTCAGATCTTGTTTCAACCTCAGTTTTACTTCAAGGCTACTCTACCTGCAATATAGCTTGAGATATAGCTTCGATCGACCAGGTATGTGGAAAACGTGAGAGTCAAAAAAGATGATAAGTTGTAATAGCACTCGCATCTAGAAGGTGACGTTGAGCTTTTAAATGAACTGTTGAGAATGAATCAGTTCTCTATCTTCCGGCTAATGATCCACGTAGAGATCGATCAACCGGCTATGAATGGCAGTGAGTTGCTGGTGTGACTATTGGTAGCGATCTGGGATGACGATCCGAACGAGAGCATGAATCTCCTTGCTCATAATGATCCACAAGCAGGCATTAACTTCGCCCAGGTAGAGAGTTTAGGTCATTCTTTTTGTACCAATGCTCTAATACCACCTTGTTGGTCAAGCACAGCTATGGCGCTACATCTGCATAGAGGTTCGTGATGAGGGAGATAGAGAGAGAGAATTTTTGGATGCGTTAACTTCGCCCTGGTAGAGAGTTCATGTCATTCTATTTGTACCAATGCTCTGATACAACTTTGTTGGTAGAGCGCAGCTATGGCGCTACATCTACAGAGAGGTTCGTTGAGGGAGACAGAGAGAGAGACTTTTTGGATAATCCGCGTGGTGTGGCAGTGAGCACGCGATACTTCCCATTAGTTTTGATGCTTTTACAGAAACTTTGGCACGTCATCATGGAAATCCTTTATTCTGATCTTAGCTTCAACTGTTCAAGTTATCCGTAGATTAGTGGAGATTGTTCATATTTTCGCATTCTGTTCATATTTTCGTATTCTTCTATTGCAGATTAATGGAGATTGCTTGGAGCATCTTTAAGTGGGTCCCGAGCTTAATCGCCAGAATATCTAAAGCTTTGAAATATTCTTTGTCGGTTGAGCTCCGTAGCCTCCATCTTTTTACTGGAGATATTATCACCACGATTAGCTGGCCACTATTATCCAAGGAAGATGTTGGGGAGAGATTTGTGAGGGTGTAGCTTACTCATTTACTGCAAGATGTCATCTAATTACTTTTGTCCATGCCGAGTTCAATAAAGAGATCCCTTCCAAGCAAGATCGACATAGGTGATGAGGACCCTTGCAGCAAGAGGTTTGAATCCAAGAACTCAAAAAAAACCTAAAAAGTCAAACAAGGTGGATATATAGTGATGAATAAGAGATTGTGGTTGCGAGCCTAAAGGTGGTTGAATGAATTTTGTTGCAGTTGTCGTGATACGCGGATTATGTTGTTGCCTTTGGGCATGTTTAAACCTTAAGGCAGCCCCTTAATTCTACCCATGTTGGTAAGAACTTTTCAACTTCTACCCATGTTAGGTTAGATCTTAAGGTAGCTTGTTCTCTGTAATCTTAGCATTAAGTATACCCATGTTGGTTAGAACTTTTCAAATTGTACCCATATTGGGTTAGATCTTAAGGTAGCTTGTTCTCTGTAATCTTGGCCATGCTAGTGGTTGTGCCAAAGTTCTAATCCTTTCTTTGTGGGATACGAGGGATTTCAGGGATAGTAATCCTTCCTTCACTTGTACTTCCAATTATTTTCAAATTCAGCCATAGAGGAAGCAAAAATCTAACAGTTATTATTATTTTTTTCTTTCTATACGCTCACGACATAATTTTGCACCACTCAGAGAATATTTTTTCTTTTAATTCAAAAACCTAGGGACGTATTTTTGCACCACTAACAAACAAAATCAGTACTTTTCGGACTCATGCCACTTGTTGTGTGTGTTGGTGCAATTCAAGCCTTCACATTTGGCTTGGAACCTTGGAAATTTGGTGTTGAAACTTTGGAAGTTTAATTCACTAGAAGAAAGGACCATGTGAACTTATGCTTATAAGTTCTTACTTCTTTACCCATTGTAAAAGTCTATATGACTTGGCATCTCATGTAATCACACCTACTTGATGGATTCGTGGAAAGAAGGTAGTTGATTAATGGAGAGAATATCTCCCTACATTTAGTGGAGTGATCATAGGAGATTTGAATTTGAATTCAAACTCAAATTCAACTTAACTCCTATAAAAAGTGTAAGTCAAAAGTCGCGGTTGTCTAGCACCATTCCCGAGGCTAACATCTATGATCATTGAGTGTGTGAGTGCTACACTATAGCCTACACATCTCCAACTCATTAGGCTACATCTATCAAGCCAATGGGATTGTACATTCATGTGAACTAGTAGAAAGATTTACATTCACTATCTCTGGTTTTCTCTGAGTCATCATCTCCAAGTCTGTCAACTTCAACAAGGCATATCTCAGGATCTACTGAACCAAATCAAGTGTTTCAAGGCTTGTTGGAACCAGCACAAAGTATTCTACAAGAGTACAAAGTTTGAAGAAGTTTGAATCCGCCATTTTCGAGAAATCGCCATCGAACTGCTCTCTGGTATTTTTTTGCAGAGCTCCTAAAAAGTCGGGAGTGTCCCCAACTTTGCTAAAGTGATTTCTCTGAGTATAGTCTATCATTTTATCTCATTCAACTTGCAAATGGTAGCTTACTAAGCTAATAGAATATCTCTAGAAGGAATTTTGCCAATTGTAACTGTACTGGTCATAATGAGAAAAAGACTGAGCAGGTATCATGACAAAAATAGAAAGTTTTTGAGCTTTGTGATTTACAAACTTATCTGTTTTGATCAAGTCATTACTCAAACCTTTTCCAAAGTACATATAGCATATTTTGGTATCATTTGGAATCTCAAGGAGTCTACTAAGTATATCTGGAGTCAAAGAGGGCTGGTGCAAAGCAAGATTAGCAGCATCTACTCAATCTTCTGAGTTCATCCAACCATTTCTCCCAACAGTGGTATCAGAGCAAATAAGGTAAACATGGGAGATGGTTTTCCTTCATTCATTGACAAATTGGATAGGAACAATTACCAAGCTTGGTCTCTAAGGATGAAGACCTATCTACAAGGAAGAAGCTTGTTTGGATTCATATCAAGAGATGAGGAATTGCCCTCATTCAAAGCTAGAGGACTACCCACCAAGGATGAACAAGAGAGGCTCAACCAATGGTGTGCAAGAGATGCTTTGGCAAGGTCTTATCTTCTTAACTCTATATCTGATTTCCTTTTACCTCACATAAGGAATTGTAAGACTTCCCAAGAGACTTGGGAAACCTTGTCATCATACTTTTCTTCTAACACAAGAGCCAGAAAGAATCAATTGTGGATTGAATTCACAACCCTTAGGAAGCAACCAAAGCAATCAGTCTCAGAGTTTGTGACCAAGATCAAGGATGTGGCAGACCAACTAGCAAGCATTGGAGAGGAGATTGAAGAGGAACAAATAGTAAGGCAAGTAACAAATGGACTAAAGGCAGATGATAAGTAGGAAAGCTTCACCACTGCAATGGATCTCTACATGGACATGCATACCTCAGATCTCACAACTCTCATGGGCCAACTATTCACACATGAAGCAAAGTTTACAAAGGCTGGAGATCAATCAAAAGGTAATAACCCCTCTGCTCTGTATACTGATAAGAAAGTTAAGGATAAATGTAAAGGGAAGAAGCAAGAGGAAGAAGGCTCTACCTCCCAAGCTAATTATGCAGGGAGAGGTAGATCTTCAAGAGGCAGGGGCAGAGGAGGTAAGCAAGGTAGGGGGAGACCCTACAACTCATCACCATGCAACATTTGTGGATTATCTAACCATACCACAGATGAGTGCTACAGAAATTATAAGAATCAAAGAGGAAGAGGCTATCAAAGAGGTGGATACTCTCAAGGCAGAGGTAGATTCAACCAGCACCAAGGCTACAATGGATACAACAATCAGTACAACAACAATTACAACCACAACCACAATGGTAACTACCAAGGTGGATTCAGAAATAGAAGGGATTATAACAACTACATAGAGGAGCAAGATAAATCCCTATTGATCATGAATATGACCTCCAAGGCAGGTACAAATGATGATCATTTATTTTATATTGATTCAGGGTGTTCTAACCATGTAGCTGGTAATGTGGCACTACTCTCTGATTTGGAAGAACCCAAGGGCAAACATCAGGTACAGACAGGTGATGATACTTAACATTCTGTTGTAAAGATTGGAAATGTGAAAACTTGTGATGGAAACCAGAACCTATTGAGCAGGGTACTTTATGTACCAACCATTACCAAGAACCTAATGAGTGTTGGTCAGATTGTGGAGAAAGGTTTGCAGGTCAGGTTCACTCAACATGGAGCATATGTAGAGGACCCAAGACATGGATTCAGAAGGATAGCCAAGGGAGAAAAATCAGGTAGATTATTTACTTTTGAGCTAGAAGACACCAAAAACATTGCTTTATACAATTACAAGGATCAAACACTTTCAGAGTTGGAAATATGGCACAAGAGGTTAGGTCACATAGGTGAAAGAACCCTAAAGCAAATGTGCAGGGATCAATGTGTGCTTGGGATATCTAATGTGTCCAAGCAACACATGATTTACAAGTGTGGTGCTTGTCAGTTTGGTAAGTCTCACAGGTTGCCCTATTCAAAGAAAGGTTTCATGCATGAAGACTACCTAGACTTGGTACACACAGATGTTTGGGGACCTAGCAAGGATCCCTCCATTTCAGGTTCAAGGTACTATGTGTCCTTCATTGATGATTATAGCAGATGGACTGTGTTATACTTTATGAAGCATAAAGATGAAGTATTTAATTGTTTCAAGAGATATCTTGCACTTGTTGAAAACCAAACAGGAAGAAACTTGAAGAGGCTAAGGTCAGATGGAGGAGGAGAATACTTCTCCAATGAGTTTGAAGATTTCTTGCAGGAAAGAGGCATCAAGAGGGAGATAACTACAAGGTACTCACCTGAACAAAATGGGGTAGCTGAAAGAAGGAATAGACTCATTGTAGAAACAGCTAGGTCTATGCTTAATGAGAAGAAGTTGCCAAATTATCTTTGGGCAGAGAGTGTATCTACTGCCACCTATCTCATTAACAGGTTGCCATCAAAGTCTCTTGATGGCATGACACCCTATGAAGCTTGGCATGGTAAGAGACCATCATTGGATCATTGCAAAATTTTTGGTTGTGTAGCATATGTGCATATTCCCTCACAGGTAAGGGGAAAGCTAGACCCTAAAGCTGAAAAATGTATCTTCATTGGTTATGATTTGAACAAAAAAGGGTACAGATTCTACAATCTAACAAACAAAGGCTTCAAGGTAAGGAGAGATGTCATCTTTGATGAGAATGACTCATGGTATGAGAATGAATGCAGGAAAGTTAGTCTACCCTATGATATGGAAGAAGATTTCCCAAAGCTCACCAAGGAGGAACCAATCCAGAAAGAAGACTCAAGCTCAGATGATGATGATACAATTAACCTTGAGGAGTTCAAGGCATGGAAGTCCAAAGGGAATATGAAAATGAAGAAGCTAGAGGATATACTAGAATCCTCAACTCAAGCAATGAGGAGATCTCAGAGAGAAAGTAAGAAGCCTATCAGATATGGGTATGATACTTCTCTTGTAACCAAGCATTCTGTATATCTTGCAAAGGATTTGTTGAATGAAGAACCATGTACATATGAAGAGGCAATCACCAAACCAGAATGGAAAGGAGCTATGGATGAAGAAATGGAGGCTCTCAAGGAGAGTGACACATGGGACTTGGTACCCAAGAAAGACTCTATGAAGGTGATAGGATCGAGATGGATCTACAAACTAAAGAGAAACTCAGATGGAACAATCAACAGGTACAAAGCTAGGTTGGTAGCCAAGGGCTTTGCACAAACCCAAGGCATTGATTATGAGGAGACATTTTCTCCTGTGGCTAAGATGCCAACAATCAGAGTACTAGTGAGTGTAGCTGCATCCAAGAATTGGAACATGTACCAATTAGATGTCAAGAATGCTTTCTTGAATGGATGGATATCTGAAGAAGTCTACATGTCACAACCACCTGGCTATGAAGATCCCAAGAAGGTAAATTTTTTTTGTAAATTGAAGAAGGCTTTATATGGATTGAAGCAGGCACTTAGAGCATGGAATTACAGGTTGACAACATATCTCCAAGACCAAGGATTTGTGATGAGTAAAGCAGACACTTCTCTATTCATAAAGAGTAATAGTAAGAGGTAATCTACTTGTGTGTTTATGTTGATGACATTACAGACAATGATGTCAATGGTATTAAAAGCATCAAAGGACAGATGATGAAGGAGTTCAAGATCAATGATCTTGGATTATTGAAATATTTTTTAGGTCTTGAGTTAGTCTACACTAATTCAGGTATATATATCACTCAAAAGAAGTATGTACAGGACATGGTGAAGAAGTTTAATTTGCAGGAAGCTAAAGTCTCAAGTACTCCAATGGAGGTCAACCTAAAGCTTAGTGCTCATGAAGGTGATGAAGTCCAAGACATTACAGGATATCAAAGTATGGTAGAGCTCACCTAGAGGCAGCAAAGAAGATCTTGAAGTATCTAAAAGGAACTCAAAACCATGGTTTGTACTTTCCTTATACATCAGATATTGATATTAAAGTATATTCAGATGCAGATTGGGCAGGATGCAAGGATGATAGGAGGAGCACATCAGGATATATATGTTTTGAAGGTGATAAACCTATTTCTTGGTCAGCCAAGAAACAGCCTACAGTAGCTTTGTCATCTACTGAAGCAGAGTATAGAGGGCTAGCCAATGCCACTCAAGAAGCTATCTGGTTGAAGCTTCTATATATAGAGTTAGGCCTATATACAAGGCCACCTATTATCTTTGGAGATAACACAAGCTCTCTTCACCTTGCAGCTAATCCAATATATCATGCTAGAACCAAACACATAGAGGTTCATTACCACTATGTGAGAGAAAAATTGCTAAGCAAAGACATTCAATTGACTTATGTGTCCACTAATATGCAATGTGTAGATTTACTTACAAAAGCTCTGAATGGAAACAAGTTATGCAGATTCAAATCCATGATTGGATTGCAGGATGTGATTGAAGATTGAAGATGAAGAATTAAGCCAAAGTGTTTGGCTTGAGGGGGAGTTGTTGGTGCAATTCAAGCCTTCACATTTGGCTTGGAACCTTGGAAATTTGGTGTTGAAACTTTGGAAGTTTAATTCACTAGAAGAAAGGACCATGTGAACTTATGCTTATAAGTTCTTACTTCTTTACCCATTGTAAAAGTCTATATGACTTGGCATCTCATGTAATCACACCCACTTGATGGATTCGTGGAAAAAAGGTAGTTGATTAATGGAGAGAATATCTCCCTACATTTAGTGGAGTGATCATAGGAGATTTGAATTTGAATTCAAACTCAAATTCAACTCAACTCCTATAAAAAGTGTAAGTCAAAAGTCACGGTTGTCTAGCACCATTCCCGAGGC